>PVJS01005945.1:44382-62045 GCA_004027185.1 Glis glis | reverse complement strand
GTGTGTGTGTGTGTGTGTGTGTGTGTGTGTGTGTGTCTCACTGGGGATTGAACCCAAAGGCATTTTACCCTTGAACTACACCCCCAGCCCATTTTACTTTTCATTTTGAAACAGCGTCTCTCTAAATTGCTGAGGCTGGTCTCTAACCTGCAATCCTCCTGTCTCAGCCACCCAAGTACGGTGATTACAGGTGTGCACCACCGTGACTGGCTTCTTTATTGTTCTTAAGTTAAATTCTCCCACTAGACTTAAAATCCTTGAAGATGTGGACTGCCACCTACCCTCTTCTCATCCTCTCCTGGTCTCCTGGCGCATAGTAGGTTTGCACAGTGCATGCCACGCCTGCCTTTTACTATCCTTTTCTCCGTTTTGTACTTTCAGAAGGAGGAAGGTTGGGGAACCCAGATCTGGATCCTGCTTCTGTCAATGCTAGCTTTGATAGACATGGGTCAGAACTTGACCCCCAGGGATCACAATCTGGGACAAGTTGTTGACCTCAACGAACCCCACTTGTCCTCCTTTAAAAATTAAAATTGGACCAAGCACCTATCTTTGCAGATTGTTTTGTGGGTTAGATGAGATGAGAAATGTAAACGTCCTTTGGTATGGTAGGTACTTCATAAATGGCAGCTACCATTTTTTATTAAAAGCTGGGCATGCAATTTGTGGGAATCTTTTGACTCACACATACATTTATTCTCTGCTTCCCCTGGAGTTAAATTTACTGGGCATTCAGTCTCAACTGGTTTGTTTTCAGAGAACATAGGCCAGCCTGGGGTGGGCAGGGAGGGTGCATTTTCGGGAGGGCCTAATCCCTCTGGGCTCTCTCTCCCCTTTCTTACACTTTGGGAGGGGGGCAGGGACTGTTCCTGGTCTCTGTCACTGACTTCCAGACATGGCAGCGGCACTGGAGCACATGGACAGCTTGTGTCGTGAATTTCAGAACCTTGCTGCTAGTTGACTGCCTGCTTTGTGCTGCTGCTGGCTTGCCTACAAGCTGCAGGGGCAGGGAGGGATGAGCCTCACACTTTCTGGGCTTCTCTCTGGGGGTCTTCAAGTCAGTAGATATTTAATTGATTCTCTTTAATTCTGAAGAAGCTGGGATAGGCAGTGGTTGGAAGAGAGCCCTTGTGGAATCAGAATTCTGGCAAAATATACCTTGAAGTTGGGTCTTGGTGTACAAGGCAGGTTGTCTGGATTTGGTATAAAAGGCAGAATTAGTAACTCTCATCACAAAAGGGAGGGTAATAAGCACAACTTTTTTTTTTGGTGGGGGAGTGTTTTAATTAGAAACAAATTAAAAAGTGAAACAGTAAATTTAAGTTCATGAAATTCTCCCAGTGTTATTTAGCTGGGTGTGGTGATGCATACCATTAACCCCAGTACTTGGGAGGCTGAGACAGGAGGATCACTGTTTCGAAGCCAGTGCATGGTAATTTAGAATGCCCCTGGGTTCAATCCCCAGTAAAACACCCCCCACACACACACAGAGTTATTGCTTGGCATTTTGACAGTATAAAGTTCAGAGAGCTTTGCTCTACTCTTTTATTATTAAGTTCACGTATTCCTTCATTTATAATTGTTTGCTTACATCATCTTTTGTGGACACATGAAAACCAAGGCAGGTATTTGTCCTCCAGGAATCCCCAAGGCCATGGTG
Source organism: Glis glis (assembly GCA_004027185.1). NCBI lineage: Eukaryota > Metazoa > Chordata > Mammalia > Rodentia > Gliridae > Glis > Glis glis. The sequence continues at coordinate 60,385 of PVJS01005945.1, read as the reverse complement.
GACGCTTGGAGAAGCATGCTGGGCCACTGTGGGTGAGGCAGGGGACAGAGCCTGTCCATCTGAAGAGAGCAGAATGCATGAGCCTCTGGATCCTGAGCAGACAGAGGAAGTCTGAGTCTTAGCTTACTCTCACTTAGGGCTATATGCTATTCATACCAAAAGTGAATTAAAAGCTCATGGTTAGGAAGAATATCACTCAGTACACCTGCAGGTAAAAGTAATAACATGAGTGATAATCACTAACCTTTTTAGAGTACTCAGCATAAGAATTGTTCTAAGCACTTGTATGAATTAATTTACCCTTCAGTAGAATTCTATTAGAGATGTAGGGACTATGACTGTTTTTACTGTTTAGATGAAGAGAGTAAGACATAGTAGTTAGTACCTTGCCCAGTCATACAGGCAGAGCACATCAACAAACAGCAGACTGGAACCGGCACACACCATCACAGAAGACTTCCTCGAGGAGCTGAGTTTCTATCTGAATCTTTTACAAGTTGATCTAATAATGTAAATCGATTCCTGGACCCTCTATCCTGGAAGCTTGACCAAGTGGTCTAAACCAGACATCCCCATTCCATTTCTCTAGCCTCCCTCTCCTATTTTTTGTTGTTGAGTTAGTTTAAAAGTTGAAGGCTGCCAGGTGGCACATGCTGTAATTATAGTACTTGGGAGGCTGAGACAGGAGGATCACATATCTGAAGCCAGCCTCAGCAATTTAGCAAGACCCTCAGAAATTTACTGAGACCCTGTTCATATATATCTATATTGGTGCATTGTAATCTCACATCATAATGTTCAGAGTAATAGGGACATACATGGGCTTGGTGAGGCTCCCCTCCCCCACTACCTCCCCTCCCTCTTATATGATATTGAGATTGGCATTGGCATTCTCACATATGTACATAATGTCAGTGGAAGTGTTTTCTTCATTAATTCTCCCTCCCCCTCTCCACTTCTCTCCTCTAGACCCCCTCCATCACTCCATTGGAGTTTCTCTTCCATTATCCAATGTCCTTCTTGTATCCCAATTACTCCATAGCTTCTGCGTATGAGAGAAAATACATGACCCTTCATTTTCTGTGACTGGCTAATCTCACTTAACATAATGTTCTTCAGGTCCATCCATTTTCCTGCAAATGACATTTTGTTCTTTATTGCTGAGTAGAATTCCATTGTGTGTATATCCCATAATTTTGTAATCCATTCATCTGTTGATGGACACCTAGGTTGGTTCCATAATTTGGCTATTGTGAATTGTGCTGCTATAAACGTGGATATGCATGTATTACTATAATATTCTGATTTCAGTCCCTTTTGAAAGATACCCAGGAGTGCTAGAGCTGGATCATATGGTGGATTCATTCCCAGTTTTCTGAGGAATCTCCATACTGATCTCCATAGCAGCTGCACTAATTTGCAATTCCACCAACAGTGTAGAAGAGTTCCTATTTCCCCAGAGACCCTGTTTTAAAATAAAAAATAAAATAGGGCTGGTAGGTCTAGCTCAGAGGTAGAATGCCCCTGGGTTCAATCCTTAGTACCACCAAAACAAAAACAACAACCAAAAGTTAAGGGCTGATAGTGATCTTGGATGAAATTTAGCACATTCCAAGTGTTGGAATGGGCAAGAGGAAGCAAGGCAGGTGGGGCTGAGTTCCTGGGAGGCCAGGCTCAGGAGCCTGAGGACCCTGGTCTAATTCACCGTCTGCTTTCTCCTCCCCAGGCTATGTGCAGGCTTGCCGAGCCCTCATGATTGCTGCCTCGGTCCTGGGGCTGCCAGCCATCCTGCTGCTGCTGACAGTTCTCCCCTGCATCCGCATGGGCCATGAACCTGGTGTGGCCAAGTACAGGAGGGCCCAGCTGGCTGGTGTTCTGCTCATTCTGCTGGGTAAGCTTTCCATGCGGCACCCTGACTTTGAGTGAACCTGATGAATCTCAAACCTTGTGGTTGCTGCTTCATGGAGTTCAAGAGATGTGAAAGAAAGTCAAGAGAACCACTGGGCATGACCCCCATAATTAGTATCGCCTTACATTTCATGGGAAGTTAAGCAGAGATAAGTAATGCCTGTGGGAGACACTGACCATGGAAAATGAAAGTCAGTTAAAAAAAGAAAACAAAGCCGGGTCTGGTGGCGCATGCTTGTTATCCCAGTACTTGGGAGGCTGACACAGGAGGATCACAGGTTCGCGACCAGCCTCAGCAACTTAGTGAGACCCTCTACAACTAGACCCTGTTTCAATAAATAAATAAATAAATAAATAAATAAATGGACTGGGTGTAGCTCAGAGGTAGAATGCCCCAGGATTCAATTTCTAGTAACACACACACACACACACACACACACACACACACCCCAAAAAAGAAGATTTGATGGTAGGAAATAACTAAGGGAGAGATCAGAAAGTCAGAAGAGTTAGATGGTGGCTCTCAGGCCACACAGTGGAATCCCTTTTAGAACACCTACATTCAAGCTGGGTGCAGCGGCACACGCCTGTAAACCCACTACTTGGGAGGCTGAGACGGGAGGATTGCAGGTTTAGGGCAGTGTGTGATAACTTAGGAAGACCCTGTTATATATATATATATATATATATATATATATATATGTATATGGGGTCGGGGTAGCTGGGTGTGGTGGTGCACGGTTGTAATCCCAGTATTTGGGAGGCTGAGACAGGAGGATCACAGGTTTGCGGCCAGCCTCAGCTACTTAGTGAGGCCCTCCGCAACTTAGTGAGACCATGTTTCAAAGTAAGGAATAAAATAGGGCTGGGGGTGTAGCTCAGAGGTAGAATGCCCCTGGGTTCAATCCCCAGTACCACACACACACACACACACACACACACACACACACACACACACAAGGGTCAGGGTATAGCTTAGAGGTAGAATTCTTCTGGGTTCAATCCCCATTAACACACACACACACACACACACACACACAATGGAGGAGGGTCCTCCTAGCTCTGTTTTCCCCAGTGATTTCATTTAATTCTGTTTTTCCTGGCACATCTAAATCCTCATGGAGATCTTCAGAACAGCAGCTCTTGTTGCAAAGTGTACAGTCAGTGAGGTGAAACTGGTCTGGATATGGGTTAGATGGAAACTCATGTTCTCCCAGGCTAGGAGTTCCCATTCACAAACTGGCGCATCGGATCAGGTGCTTGAGGGGTCAGGGGAAGGCACAGGGTTAGGGTTAGGGTTGTGTGTGTCGATGCCACTTTTGATGGTCACCTCTCACTCACAGTGACCCCAGTGAGGCGAGGGGATGTGAGAGGTGGGACATCATTTCCCAGGGTTGCAAAAGGGTAGAGGTCTGCAGGGGCTTGTGAGACCATGGAGAATTCAAGTTGGGTGGGTGTTGTGCACCCGTGTGTGTGTCTGCAGTGATAAGAGTGAAAAAAAAAACCATTATTTTTCAGTCAAGAATCTGGGCATTAGGGCCAGGAGTGGTGGCACACACTTGTAATTCCAGTACTTGGGAGACTGAGACAGGAGGATCACAGGTTTGCGACCAGCTATAGCTACTTATTGAGGCCCCCCACAACTTAGTGAGATCCTGTTTCAAATAAAGAATAAAAATAGGGCTAGGGGTGTAGCTCAGAGGTAGAATGCCCCTGGGTTCAATCCCCAGTCCTAAAAAAATAAATAAAAAAATCTGGGCATGGAAATTTCTATTCCAGCCACAAAGAATCTATGTGGGAGAGCCCCATGGAAGCACAGCCAGCCCCCCCCCCATGCTTTTAACTGGCAGGCGCTTTCTCTGGGTATTTTCTGCGTCCCATCCTTTCCAAGAGGAGGGGCAAAGCTCTACAAGTGAACTGGGTTGTGGAGTCCAGTTGAAGCTTTTCTCCTCCTAGACACTTGCTATTTATTCCTTTTTTTTTGGTACTGGGGATTGAACCCAGAGGTATTCTACCTCTGAGCTACACCCCCAGATTTTTTTATTTTGTATTTTGAATCGGGGTCTCGCTAAGTTGCTGAGGCTGGCCTTGAACCTGCGATCTTCCTGTCTCAGCCTCCCGTGTACTTGGATTACAGTCATGTGCCACCATGCCCAGCTCTATTTATTACTTTTCTCATGTTCTCACAGAAGCCATGAGCTGTTGGGCTCTGATTATGGCAGAGCCAAAGGATGTGTCTGTTGTCCCAGGTGTTCGCCTTTAGAAATTCTAGCCTTTCACAGGAGAGTCACAGAATATCTACCAATGAGAGAACACAATAAAACAAACACAAACAAACCCCATGGAGAATAGAAGGATAAACGAAAAGTATTTTTAGATATATTGGTCTAAAAACAACTGAATTGTTCAGTTCAATAACCAGGGTTATTTGTGGGGGAAAAATCAGCCAGTGGTTTGAAATTTCCTAGATGTGTTAGTCTTCCTCTTCTCTTCTCTTCTCTTCTCTTCTCTTCTCTTCTCTTCTCTTCTCTTCTCCTCTCCTCTCCTCTCCTCTCCTCTCCTCTCCTCTCCTCTCCTCTCTTCTCTTCTCTTCCTTTTCTTTCTCTTTCTCTCTCTGTACTGGGGATTGAACCCAGAGGTACTCTATGTCTGAGCTGTACCCTCAGCCCTTTTAATTTTTTACTTTGAAACAGAGCTTCACTAAGTTACTATGTGCTGGCCTCAAACCTTCGATCTTCCTGTCTCAGCCTCATAAGTACTGGGATTATAGGTGTGCACCACCTCACCTGGTATTTATTTATTTATTATTTGTGGTACTGGGGATTGAACCCAGGGGCATTCTACCTCTGAGCTATACTCCAGCCCTATTTTATTTTTTATTTTGAAGCAGGGTCTCACTAACTCACTGAGGCTGGCTGTGAACCTGTGATCCTCCTGTCTCAGCCTCCCAACTATGATCACAGGTGTGCTCTGGGCCTTTGTTTTTTAAAGGTGGGTTGGTGTGGGTAGACAGTCTCCTACACAGCAAAAGTGAGGTAGGGCTGGGGAGTGGGTGCGTGTCCCTGAGCCTCCCAAGTGCCGGGAGTCCGTTTGTCTTTCTGGAGTGAAAGTCTAGGGGAGATGGGGTGATCTGACCCCCAAAGGAGGCTGCACCTTTCTAGCCTCTCTCCATTTGGATGGGATGGGGGCCAGGAGTTGCCCATTTCCAGTGTTGCGCCTCTTCTTTGATTGCTTCTGTTTGGATTTCTTTCTCAGCAGGCCAGCACTTGCCTCTTGCCTTTGGCTGGCTGTTGTTTTCCTGGGCGGGTGAGCCCCTCTGGAGATGCAGAGCTCACGGTCTCAAGTGTGGCCCCGCAGAGCTCCTCCAGGTTCTCCCCTGTCCTGAGGGCCTCGTTTCCACCCTTGGCAGGGAATGGGAGGAACAGGAGTAGCGAAGGCTCTTTGTGTAGCTGTGGTTGGTTTCTGTCACTGTCCTGGGAGAAGCCAGTGCTGGGATGGTGCTGGGGCCTAGGGGTCACCAGATGGTGCAGCAGCAGAGGCAGGGTTGCTGACCACAGGGGATGGGGCGACACTGGAGTTGAAGGTCTGGGAACTGGACGCTGTCACAGCTAGCCCTGGTTCGGAAATGGTGGACACAACATCAGGTCTTCTTGACCCTGAGAATCTGTAACTATTTTTCTGAAAGTTTAAAAAAAGCTTAAAAAATGATGCCTGAAGCCAGGTGCAGGGGGACACACCTATAATCCTAGTACTTAAGAGGCTGAGATGGGAGGATTGCAGGTTCAAGGTTAGCCTCAGCAATTTAGTGAGGCCCTGTTTCAAAAATTTAAAAAGGGCTGTAGATCAGAGTAGACCGTTCCTGGGTTTAACCCCCAGTCCGGGGCGGTGTGGGGGGGTGCCTATTGTACCTTCACCTCCTTAGCAGGCTCGGTGTCATTCTGTGAGCCCTTTGCTCCTCTGTGGGGAAGGAACAGGAGCCATGCTGCTGGCTTCTTAAGCTAGACGAGCAGCTCAAGGAGTAGCAGGATCCTCAGATCTGTCTGTAGCTTTCAGGAGTCTCTGCCAAAGCCAGAGGTGCCTATGCCCTGCCTTGTTTTATCTTGTCAGTTGGAGTCAGACCCAACTGTACTGAATCTGGAATCTGCTGTTTCTTAGCTGGGGCAGTTACTGACTGTCTCTGAGTCCTTCTTACCTACTTCTCGGGTGGGTAAGAAGAGGGAGATGAAGTATGGAAATGGTTTAGCGTGGTCGCTGGCACAGAGTAGGTCCTCAGTGAGTGGTTGCTATTATATTGTTGCTGTTGGTTAGAGGAAATGAGGACTAGCACAGAGAGAGGGCAACTGGGTACTCTTCCAATCATGTCACGTCGTTGCATCCTGGCCTACTGGAAAGATTTCCTGGGTGTACTTTGTAAAAACCAAATGTGGGATCAGTAGGTGGCCGTTTTTGCTTATTCCATTATGAAAAGCCACAGTAAGCTACTATACTGAAAACCCTGAATCTTAGTTCTGATTCAGTCTAATTCTTATCTTGCAACAAGTTAGAAAGTACTTTATTTGGGTGTGTGTTAGGGAATGGGGTAGGGGATGAAGGAAAAGAAATGTGCTTTGCTTCCTAAGTGGAATCCTTTCATCTTCCTTTTTGAAGCCCTCCCACTCCCACACTGGGGATTGAATCCCAGAGCTCACACATACTAGGCAAGCACTCTACCACTGAGCTGTACCTCCAGCCCCTTTTAAATTTTGTTTTGTGATAGTATCTTGTTAAGTTGCCCTTGTTAAGTTGTGATCCTCCCATCTCAGCCTCCTGAGTAGCTGGGATTACAGGTGCAGACACCAAGTCCTGTTCTTCCTTTTTAAAAATCTGGCCCTGGTAGCCGGGCGTGGTGGCGCATGCTTGTAATCCCAGTACTTTGAGAGGCGGAGACCGGAGGATCCCGGTTCGTGGCCAGCCTCAGCTCTCGCTCTCCCCCCGCCCCCCCCAGTGAGGCCCTCTGCAACTTCGTGAGACCTGGTTTCAAAAATAAAGCATAAAAAAAAATAGGGCCGGGGGCATAGCGCGGAGGTAGAACGCCCCTGCGTCCAATCCCCGGTACCGGAAAAAAGAAATCTGGCCCTGGTAAACTTATTTGTAGTGGAAAAGTTGTTTTAATTTGGAAAATCAGGTTAACAGTGAAATCACAGTAAATAAAGGGTGCGGGCAAATGTGAGACAAATGGAGCCTGTCATACACACAGAATCAGATAGAGGAAAAATGAGTAGTGAAGCCCTTAGTCCAGCATTCGGAGAATATTAGAACAGTCTTCCTCAAAACACATTAGCGTTATGCACACAAGTATCTAACCTAAATAAAATTTCATGTGGGTAGTGGGGAGAATGTGGCATCTGAGATGATTGCGGCTTACCTGGAGGCACTGTCTCTAAGTTCTGTGAAAAAAAAAAAAGCCGGCTGTGGTGGTGCACGCTTGTAATCCAAGTACTTGGGAGGCTGAGACCAGAGAATCTGGGTTCAGGGCCAGCTTCAGCTACTTAGGCCCTCTGTAACTTAGACCCTGTTTCAAAATAAAGAACAAAAAATAGGGCTGGGGGTGTAGCTAGGAGGTAGAATGCCCCGGGTTCAATCCCCAGTACCTAAAAAAAAAAAAAAAAAACAAAAAACCTAACTAACAAGGGGCTGGGGATTGGCTCAGTGGTAGAGTACTTGCCTGGTATGTTCCAGGCACTGGGTTCAATCCCCAACACCAGAAAAAAAAAAATCAACTCAACGAATAACTATGAGGCTGACTTTAAACAGCTATAGGGGGAAAAGATAATGATGCATGGGATAGAAATAAAGGGAAACATGTTGAAAGCAGGCCAGGAAAATACTGGACTAAAATATTCCATTGATTTGATGATTACTATAAATATTGAATCTTCCCATAGGTCCCTTACCTAAGAGGAACATGCCCTTTGGTAGCTATGTTTTCTATTGACAACATTTTAGAGAATGACAAACGTGAAAAAGAAAAACTCGAACTTTTCTAGTTTCAAATGAGAACAATAAATAAGTACAACTCCAACCTCTAGCTCATTAGAAATCTCATTACTCGTTGCCCTGATTTTTTGTGAAAAGCTAAAATGAATTGCACATTAGGTCATATGTTTTAATAGTATTAATTGTAGAAGACAGTGTTTAATGCATTGTAAAATGTTAAATGGAGAAGTATTTAAAAATGTTATGATTGTGGAAAATTTCAAAACGACACAAGAGTTAGAAAGAATAGTAGAATAAATCTCCACGAACTTAAATTTCTTCTCAGTAATGATCAACTCATGGTCTATCTGCTCCATCTTTCCACTTCTCCATTCCTTCCAGGATCCAGATGTTTTTGACAGAAATCTCAGTTTACCAAGGAAGAGTTTTTCCTCAGTATTACTAATATAGTCAGAATAAATAATTTTAATGATGATATTGCTTTGTGCTAGATGCCTTTAAAAATCCTAGATGCCTTTTAAAGAGCCGGGTGTGGTGGTGCATGCTTGTAATCCCAGTACTTGGGAGGCTGAGACAGGAGGATCGCAGGTTCGCGGCCAGCCTCAGCTACTTAGTGAGGCCTTCTGCAACTTAGTGAGACCCTGTTTCAAAATAAAGAATAAAAAATAGGGCTGGGAGTGTAGTTCAGAGGTAGAATGCCCCTGGTTTTAGTCCCCAGAACTGAAAAAAAATCCTTTCAGTGCCCAGTATGAAATGACAAAGCCTGAAAACAGAGGTTTCATTAGAAACAGGAAGAGGCTTCAGTGCCTGGTGACCTTTCTCGGCCTCTTTGTCTTTCTCTATGTCTCTCAGATGTCTCTTCCCAAACCAAACACTACTGTATCAATTTTTTTTTTTGAGGGGGATACTAGGGAGGAAACTCAGGGACATTCTACCTCTGAGCTAAAAGTTGCACGTATTTATGAGGTAGTGTGTATCATATTTAATTAACTCCCTAATATTACTATGTGCCATTTAATCTCTAACAAGGTTGAAAGCAACACTAAAGTTTCATTGCTCTAAAATTTCCTTCCCAAATAATTTCTGCTTGGGTAAGTTAGATCATTGTGAATTTTTAACAAGGGTGTATCCTATCAACTAAGGAACACATTGTATTATGTTGTTTGAAACTTGTTCCCCCAAGAGGCACATGATTTTATTCTTTGAAGAGTAGGAGATTCTACTTATGAGAGAACCAAGACCAGATGAATCAGTATCTACATACTGAAGCTTTCTTCTATCTTTCTCCCCCATGTTTAGCTAAGAATATTCTTAGTTTTCACTTTCTATTGCCCCAAGTAGCAGATTACCCCTCACCTCTTGTAAAGTTAACTACTGCATTTTCCGAAGATAAAAGAGGAGAAGGAGACTGAAAAATCCGAATGCTAAAATTCCTATCTTGTTTTTAGAGACTTAATTGAAAAATACATTCTGATGTCATTAAAATTTCTTTTGTATTTCTTTGATTTTCCTTACTTTATAGGTAACTGTGACTTCTTAGAAAAGCATTTTATTTTTCTCAAATAACAGAACCATTCAAACTCTTTTTCTTTTCTTCAAATAGAAATAAATTTAGCAAGCCTCATATGTCTTTAAGAAAGACAAATATTAGCAATAGTTTTATTAATGTTTCACAATTTTTAGTCAAGCAGTGATTTGACTTGTCTTTTTATCTTCACTGGTCAAAACATATCCTTTTCTTCCTTCAGACCACTGCTGAAAATTGAGTAAATTCTCCTTTTTTAGCTTCTAAATATTTTTTCATTTTGAGTTCAACTGAAGGTCACTGCTTCCAGTGAGCCTCTCATTTCTTTTCATGTTGTGTGGTGGTCTGTCATTTCTTGGTGGTTTTGATGTGGTTCATCCTTGAGAACCACAGGAATTCCACCCAGAGTTCATTTATCTACTAAGAAATAAAGAGCCTGCTAGTGCTCATTTGCCTTCTACCTCTGAGTCACAACCCCAGTCCTATTTTATTTTATTTTTATTTTGAACAGGGTCTCATTCAGTTACTTGAGGGCCTCATTATGTTGCCGAGGCTCAAACCTGTGATCCTCCTGTCTCAGCCTCCCAGGTACTAGGATTACAGGCATGCACCACCATGTCTGGCTAGAAGGAAATCTTTGATGAAGTAAATCCTCAGCTTGTGACTCTAAGTGTGTTAAAGTCACATTAAAGTTTTATGACTTTGGAAGTCCATTTTGGTGTGTATGATGGGAAAGTAGAACCCTGTCTGTCTGTCTTCCATCTGTCCATCCATTTACTCATCCAGTCCTGTGAGGTTCATTTTATAAATGTTCAGACATTTTTCTTGTTTTTTTTTCTTTTTTTTGGGGGGAGGGGTATTGGGGATTGAACCCAGGAATATTCTACCTTTGAGCTACACCTCCAGCTTTTTTTAATTTAATTAAAAAAATTTTTTTTGTGGTACTGGGGATTGAACCCAGGGTGATTCTACCTCTGAGGTACACCCCCAGCCCTTTTAATTTTTTATTTTGAAACAGGGTCTCTAGGTTGCTGAGAAGCTCATTAAGTTGCTAAGGCTGTCCTTGAACCTGTGATTCTCCTGTCTCAGCCTCCCAAGTACTGGGATTACAGGTGTATGCCACCATACTCAGCTTTATTTTTTATTTTGAAACAGGGTTTCACTAATTTCCTGAGGGTCTCACTAACTGAGGCTAGCCTCTAACCTGCAATCCTCCGGTCTCAGTCTCCCAAGTACTGGGATTATAGGCATGCACCACCATGCCCAGCTGTTTCCCCTTTTTCTAATGAATTATAAAATAAAAAATAAAAAATTTAACAAAATCTCTAAGATACTCAAAACCAACTGATAGCTGATTTTGGAATATGAAGACCGATTCTTTTCCTATCTGAAGATAACCCTGTTTTATTATTTTGCTCAGAAAATGGAGAAGAATTAAATGAATCTGGAGTCAATTTCCTGTCTTATTCTATAAAATCTGAACCAAATCCAAAAGTCATTTGGTTTTATGAGATGTGGGCAATGCTTTGTGCATGTGTGCGCGCGCGCATGTGTGTGTAAATACAAAGCAACTGAAAAATATGAAACTTAATTTGAACTGTAAACTGTTTGGAAACCAGTTAATTGTTTATGGTAAAGACTGGTTGGGTGGAATCAAATCAGTTGTTTGGGAATTAAATCTTTTTTTTCCCCCTACACAATTCAACTTTCCACTCTCTGCCTTTTTCCTGTAAATAAGCCTGGGTGTTCAGAAGCCCTTGCTAGTGTCCTGTTTTTGCCCACTCTGGGGGGTCTAGGGATTTGTAGCTGGACTGCATATTGCTACAAAGAATGAATCTACAGCAATTCTCTGTGGCTGAAGTACTCTAGTAGAGGATTTCTGCCACTTGTCTACATAAAGATAAAGGCTTTTTTCTGTGCCTCACTGAAAGCAATTCTCCAAGAAAGCCTGATTTGGAATCTAGAACTGGAGGAAGATAAAGAAAAAGACCATTTGTATCTGAGGGTTTCAAAGCCTTGAGCTAGAAAGGGAAAATTCAAACATTTGAATATTCTTTACAGAAGAAAAATACATCTCTTGGAGCTCCTATAAAAGTGTTATAGAAAGGGGTGTGATTATGCTTACTCTTTAAGAAAAAGGAAGCATTGCTGGGTGTGGTGGCACACACCTGTAATCTTAGTATTTGGGAGGCTGAGACAGGAGGATTGTAAGTTCGAGGAAAGCTTCAGCAATGTAGCAAGACTCTCAGCAACCTAGTGAGACCCTGTTTCAAAATAAAAAATAAAAAGGGCTGAGAGTGTGGCTTGTAGGTAGAATGCCCCTGGGCTCAATCCCCAGTATCACAAGAAAAAAGGAAAGAAGGAAGGAAGGAAGGAAGGAAGGAAGGAAGGAAGGAAGGAAGGAAGGAAGGAAGGGGAAGAAGAAACATTAACATCTAAGATGTCAGCCTCTTAGCTAATCTACATAAAATTAACTGGCTGGACACAGTGCACATGCCTGTAATCTCAGTTGCTCAGGAGGCTGAGACAGGAGGATAACACGTTTGAGGCTAGCCTCAGCAATTTAGCAAGGCCCTGTCTCAAAATAAAAAATAAAAATAAATATAAAGGGCTGGGTATGTAGTTCAGTGGTAGAGCATCCCCGAGTTCAATTCTCAGTAACACAAAACAAAAACAAAAATATTCCTTAATTGTGTAGAGAGCTCACTATTAGTGGAGTGAATTTAGGTTGTTAGAAAATCAAATCAATCTGGGCCCCGGCGTGGTGGCGCACGCTTGTAATCCCAGTACTTGGGAGGCTGAGACCGGAGGATCTGGGTTCGCGGCCAGCCTCAGCTACTTAGTGAGGCCCTCCACAACTTAGTGAGACCCTGTTTCAAAATAAAGAACAAAATAAGGCTGGGGGTGTAGCTTGGAGGTAGAATGCCCCTGGGTTCAATCCCCAGTACTGCAAAAAAAAAAAAAATCAATCTGGGCAATTCAAGGCCCCCAAGCCTCATCTCTTCCTCTGACTTCCACTTGGGATTTGTACTTCTTTGGGATAGGAATCACATCTATTTATGTGTATCTATACCCAGCTTTGTGTGCGGATGTGGGGGGGGGGCAGCAGGCTTATTCTGTTGTCAACAAAAACCTATGTTACAGTCTACACAAATGCAATGAGATAGTTTAAGGTCTTTCAGAATAGGTAAGACTTGAACCTTTTCTTCAGGTTAGGGCTAATGTACCAATGCTGTTATATTTGAGTGCTATGTTAAAGAAAAATAATACTTATTTTCTGTGGGCATAAAGGGTAAGTTAGAAAAATCACTTGGTATGAATAGAAATTAGAACAAAGCATACTGAGTTGAAAGCTACAAGCCGACCCCAGCTGGCAATGCAATGCCCTGTCTTGAAATTGCTGATGGCTTTTCTGGCTGACAGTTGAAAGTATCATAATGATTACTAGTTTTACATCTGTCAACTTTGTTTTTTATACTTTTATTGGTGCATGATAGTCTCACATCATAATGCAGTTCATAGTGATAGTGATATACATGCACACAGCACTTGGTGGGCTTTCCCCAGGCTCTCTCCCCACTCCCCCCTCTTCTTCATACAGGGTATTGAGATTGACATTGGTATTCTCACATATGTATATAATGTCAATGGAAGTGATTCCTTCGTTGATTCTCCCTCTCCCCCCTTCTGAAGCCTAGACCACCTCCCTGGTTCCACGGCAGTTTCTCCTCCATCATCTAGAGTCCCTCTGGTATCCAGATTACTGCCTAGCTTCCGCATATGAGAGAAAACATATGACCCTTCACTTTTGTGACTGGCTAATCTCACTTAGCATAATGTTCTCCAGGAACATCCATTTTCCTGCAAATGACATTCCTTCTTCTTGATTGCTGAGTAGAATTCCAATGTGTATATATTCCATAATTTTGTAAACTATTCATCTGTTGTACATCTGTCAACTTTAATATGTCATCCCAACTTAAAGTTTTAACTAAAATTTCTGTCCTGTTTGTAGTTGTGAGAAATTGGATGCTTTCTCCAAAGGAAGTCATGGAGTTACTTTGTTTAGAGCTGTGTTGTCCAGCAGAGTGGCCACTAACCATATGTGACCATTTAAATTAAAATTAATTAAAATTCAAAATTCAGTTCTGTCTTACTAGCTTCATGACAAATGTTCAATGGCCCCATGTAGCTTGTGGCTACCCTATTGGGTAGTGATGGTCTAGAGGTTTTTTTTTTTGCCGTACCGGGATTGAACCCAGGGGTGTTCTACCTCCGCGCTACGCCCCCGGCCCTATTTTTTATGCTTTATTTTGAAACCGGGTCTCACGAAGTTGCGGAGGGCCTCACTAAGTAGAGAGAGAGAGAGAGAGAGAGAGAGCGAGCGCCGAGGCTGGCCTTGAACCCGGATCCTCCGGTCTCTGCCTCCCAAAGTACTAGGATTACAAGCGTGCGCCACCACGCCCGGCTTAGAGGTTTTTAAAAAAGTTTAAGTCTTTATAAACTCTTGCCTGCTCTTGTTTTATTACTTTGCTTAGGAAGAGGCCAAGAACTAAATGAGATAGCAGCTATTTCTTATCTTAACCTATAAAATCTAAACCTGATTTGAAGGTTAAAATTGATTGGTGCAAGACCATAAAGTTCTATCACCATTACCATAACCAGCATCATCATCATCAAATCCTCGAATAGCAAGCTGGACATGGTGGCTCACACTTGCAATCCCAGTACTTGGGAGGCTGAGACAGGAGGATTGCAGGTTCCAGGTCAGCCTCAGCAACTTAGCAAGGTCCCCATCAACTTTGTGAGACCCTGCTTCAAAATAAAAAATAAAATTGGGCTGGGGTTGTAGCTCAGAGATAGAATGTTCCTGGGTTCAGCAACTTAGCAAGGTCCCCAGCAACTTTGTGAGACCCTGCTTCAAAATAAAAAATAAAATTGGGCTGGGGTTGTAGCTCAGAGATAGAATGTTCCTGGGTTCAGCAACTTAGCAAGGTCCCCAGCAACTTTGTGAGACCCTGCTTCAAAATAAAAAATAAAATTGGGCTGGGGTTGTAGCTCAGAGATAGAATGTTCCTGGGTTCAGTCCCCAGTACCACATTAAAAAAAAAAGCCATTGAATAAGTGAATTGTTTTACTCCAAGGGCCTTTCATTGGCGTGCTGGGATTTTGTGATTGTAACTGGCATAACACAAACTTGAACCCTTAGCTGATACTCCCTTATGTCTAGCAGTACTCACCACAGCAGGGGAAACTTTAGCTCCTCTAGGTCTTGGTAATGTGAATGGACCAAACTGGAGGGAGAGAGTGGAACACTGCGGTGGGCACTATCTTGCTTCCCATTCTTAAATAGCTCAGGTCAGTCAGTCAGTCAGCATACACAGAGCACATACTGTATGTCTCATACTGAGCTAAACATTGAATTTACAGACATCAATAAGATCCAACCCCAGCCTTCAAGGAACGCAGAGCCTGACGTGAGAAATAGGTGGAGATGATTATAATGTGATTAGATAAGTATAATAGAAGACTTGAAACCACCAGTCTTATAAAGACTTTATAACCATGATATACAAGTAAATACTTCGGGGTCTTGGATGATTTGCTGTCTGGTTCTGACACCGCGGGTGCTGACCTGTGGGCTCGGGCGGGTGGAGGTGCCCGCCGCTGCAGTGGGAAGGGTACCCGCTCACGCTCTCTGCCTGTCTCCCCAGCTCTCTGCGCCATCGTGGCCACCATCTGGTTCCCCGTGTGCGCCCACCGCGAGACCACCATCGTGAGCTTCGGCTACTCGCTGTACGCGGGCTGGATCGGCGCGGTGCTGTGCCTGGTGGGCGGCTGCGTCATCGTCTGCTGCGCGGGAGACGCCCAGGCCTTCGGTGAAAACCGCTTCTACTACTCCTCGGGCTCCAGCTCCCCGACTCACGCCAAGAGTGCCCACGTCTGAGAGCTGCCGGGCTGCCACGAGGCTGCTCTCGGCCAGGCACCAAAGCCAAAGGTCTCGAAAACACCCTGCCTGGCGTTTAGTAGTCTTAACATCACCTCCGCCCCACCACCTCTGGTTGCCTTCAAAGAGATCGCTAGCTCAGATAAGGCACACATCTTTCTCCTGGCCTTGCCCACTATTAGCTCTTTTCTTGGGCATCCCTTTCTTGTTTATTAAAACAATTTTTCTTCTCTCTAAATTTTAAATGTCTTGCAAACATGGCCGAGTTGGGTGTGGGTGGGGAGAGAAATAAAAGACACTTTTCAAACTGTTACAAAAGACAATGGAGCCTCATAAAGATGCCACTGTTTCCTGCTCCTCTTCAGTTACAAGGTCATTTACTTATAAGAGATAGAAAAAGATAGAATGGGGGACATGGGTGGGGAGGGAGGGGAATTGCAAGCTTTCTCTCCATGGGAAAGTTTCCCTTTTATAAGTTGAGGGCAAGGGGTGGGATATTTTTTAGTTTGTGATTTTACATTTATCTGTACATACTTTTTCAAGATTGATTGTTTTTATAACCATGGTTTTCCTGAAATTCTCGATTCATCAGTATGAAGGAAATGAACCTAATAGATTTTAATCATGCAGTAAATAACAGTACACGA
>PVJS01005945.1:36882-39382 GCA_004027185.1 Glis glis | reverse complement strand
ACAGCTGTGATTGTCAAACTGAAATGTGCATACAGATCATTTGGGGATTTTGTTAAAATGCAGGTTCTGAAGCCTGATGTGGTGGCTCACACTTGTAATCCCAGTACTTGGGAGACTGAGACAGGAAGGTCCCAGGTTCAAGGCCAGTCTCAGCAACTTAGACCCTGTTTCAAAATAAAAAATAAAAAGGACTAGGGGTGTAGCTTGGAGCTAGAATGTCCCTGGGTTCAATCATTGGGAATACACACACACACACACACACACACACACGATGTAGGCTCTGATTTAGCTGGTGTGAGCTGGGCTGAGATCCTGCATTTCTAACACACTCTCAGAGGATGCTGGTCCTTCTGGTCCTAGACTCCCACCTTGAGGGACCAGCCTCTGGAGGCTACATCCTGCTGAAACACAGGTCCTTATGCACATACTTAGCAAGTGGTGCCTCCTTAGTGGAGTATACTGGGAATGGTTCTTTGACTTTCAAAATAATTCTGGAGCTTCACTGGTCAGTAATTCTGGTACAGAATCAATTGCTTCAAGGTTTTGTTCCTCATTAAAATATAAGCACCCAGTGGAATGCTGGAGCTGACTAGTACTGGTGAGCCAACGAGTACTGGTTCATGAAACCCAGTTATAAAGTTTTTGGGAATTTCGTGAGCCAGTTGATGTCACATAGATAGCTTGATAACAGCCATGGTGGGATATTTATACCATGGAAATAACCAAACACTACAAATCAGGTGTTTCTTCTCTGCTGGCGCCACTTTCCAGCCGGTTGTTAAGCATTTACCAGCCTACCACTGCCCAGCTCTTGGGGAGCTGCACATGGAGGTATACCAGCCTTGGACACCTTGATTGTAAAGACCGTATTCCTCCTTTTCCAGAGCTGGGAATCTTAGGAAATTTTAGGCAAGGTGGGAGTTTATGGGCTCCTCGAGGGAAAGGAGGTGTGCCTGCTCTAGACCCTTGTAACTGTGTGTGCCCTGGTTCTGTGCTCGAGTGTGAGGGCTGAGGAGGAACTGCTTCCCCACCTTTTAGCCTGGGTCCTACAGGCTTGAAGAGCAGCAGCAAAACCCACAGTCACATACCATGGTACTTGATTGGTGCCAGAGGTTGTCCCTATCCTCTTTTGAACTCATATACTGTTTCACTAATCTGGCTTCTGGAAGATTCCTGTCAGATTTAGCATTTCTTTTTTTTTTTTTTGGCGGTACCGGGGATTGAACCCAGGGGCATTCTACCTCCAAGCTACACCCCTGGCCCCATATATATATATAAATATATATATATATATTTATATATATATATATATATATATATATATATATATATTTTTTTTTTTTTTTTTTTTTTTTTTTTTTTTTTTTTTTTTTTTTTTGCGGTACCGGGGATTGAACCCAGGGGCATTCTACCTCCGCGTTACACCCCCCGGCCCCCTTTTTTTTGTGGTACCGGGGATTGAACGCAGGGGCGTTTTACCTCCGCGCTATGCCCCCGGCCCTATTTTTTATCCTTTATTTTGAAACCGGGTCTCATGAAGTTGCAGAGGGCCTCACTAAGTAGCTGAGGCTGGCCACGAACCCAGATCCTCCGATCTCCGCCTCCCAAGTACTGGCATTACAAGCCTGTGCCACAATGTCTGGCCAGATTTAGCATTTCAAAGTCACTTTTTTTTCATGATCATAAAAGTAATAATAATACAGCCAGGTGTGGTGGCACATACCTATAATTCCAGTACTTGGGAGGCTGAGACAGGAGGATTGAAGGTTCAAGGCCAGCTTTCCCAACTTAACAAGAACCCAAGGGCATTCTACCTCCCAGCTACATCCCAGCCTTACTTTATTTCTTATTTTGAAATAGGGTCTCACTAGGTTGAATATGCTGAGGCTGGTCTTGAATCTGTGATCCTCCTGTCTCAGCCTCCCAAGTATTGGGATTTACAGGTATGTGCCACCATGCCTGGCTCATCATTTTATTGTAAAATAAAAATTTTAGCACACTCTACATATGGCTTTGTAAACTGCTTTAAAAAACTTAATATATGGAAAATATTTCCTTTTATCATTTCTAAAACAATATTTAAAATATATGTATAACATTTCATTGTTTGGATGTACCATAATTTATTCAACAAATTCCTGAGAATATCTTGGCTATTTTGGTTACTTTCTAATTTGTTCTGAGTAACTCTTCCATGAACAGCATTATAGGTAAATCTTTGCACATACACATGATGATCTCTTAAGGATAAGTTTCCAGGAAAGAGCTTCTAAATCATATATTTAAGAGGGCATCTTAAGAACAGCTCATTATTCTTTTTTTTGGTAGGGGGTTGTCTAGATTCCCCTTGTATTTTTTTTTTTTTTTGCGGTACCGGGGATTGAACGCAGGGGCGTTCTACCTCCGCGCTACACCCCTGGCCCTATTTTTTTACGCTTTTATTTTTTGAAACCGGGTCTCATGAAGTTGCGGAGGGCCTCACTAGGTAGAGAGAGAGAGA
>PVJS01005945.1:0-36782 GCA_004027185.1 Glis glis | reverse complement strand
GGAGAGAGAGAGAGAGAGAGAGCGAGAGAATGCATGCAAGCGCGCATGTGCGCTGAGGTTGGCCGCGAACCCGGATTCTCCGGTCTCCGCCTCCCAAAGTACTGGGATTACAAGCGTGCGCCACCACGCCCGGCCTCCCTTGTATTTATAATAGAATGCAGTATATCAATTTAATATGCTGTTCTTTAAAATATTTAAGACATTTAATTATTTTCGGTTATGTTGGCATGGTATGTAAGAAAATATTTGTAATAAATAGTTGATACAAAAAAATTCAAAAATATTCATGATGGGAGAAAAGGTATACCCAGGAAAGGTAGGGTCTGTGGTTCTTCCTGCCCTGTGTTGTAATTCTGCTTCTGCGGGCTGTGGCCCATAGAGAAAGGAGCAGGTTTGTCTCCAGGAGACTTGGTGCAAGGGCACTCTGATTCCCATTAGCCCTAGCTTAGGTGGAAGCTCTGGGAATATTGTTAGCTAAACCATCGTGTTCTCT
Source organism: Glis glis (assembly GCA_004027185.1). NCBI lineage: Eukaryota > Metazoa > Chordata > Mammalia > Rodentia > Gliridae > Glis > Glis glis. The sequence goes on along the minus strand of PVJS01005945.1, from coordinate 36,289 downwards.
CTCTCTCTCTCTCTCTCTCTCTCTCTCTCTCTCCTCTTTTAAATTACTACCACCATAATGTTCTAAGCATAATCTATTGAGACAAAAACAAAACAGGGTAAAATGAATCACTTGTTCTTTTCCCAAGCCTTCTAGATTTTCAATCTTGTGTTTATGCTAGAAAGAAAATTTTCCTGGGTTCCTCTGCTGCTTGGCTTTGTTTATTGTTTCGACAAAAGGTCAGGGGAGATGCACTTCTAGAGGTGTGACAAGGCCCAGGACTGCTGGGGCTGCTGAGGGCCTCTGGGGCGGTTCTCTTGCTTCTTCTCTGGCCTCCACCACCAATCAGAGCAGAACCTTCCCATGGTGTAGTTAGGAAGCTTGGCTCATCTGGGTTCACAAGACTGACCTGGCTGCGTGGCCCTTCCCTTTGGTTACAGGTGATGCCAGACACCTCTTCCCTCACCTTGGCCTTTCCCAAAGCAAAGCAGAGCTCAGCTTGCTTCAGTCATGGAGTGTCTAAGTGGGGGTCTTGAGCAGTTCCATCCCATATTTCTAAAGCATGGTATGGGAATCATCAGTATGTGAAGTGGAGATTTGCAGGCCCTAACCCAGGCTTACAGAGGCCGTGTCTGGGGGTGGGGAAAGCTTGGAATCTGCATTCTAAATGACTTGTTAGGTAATTCCCAAGCACCCTACTTTGAGAACCATGGGAAAAGGTTCGATGACTGTAGATAAAAGTGATTTGCCCAAGGCCATGTTACTGGGAGTCATTTCCAATTGCCTAGGACTTTTCTTTAAATTACCAGTTGTGGTTTGGAGAAACTGCTCCATCTTTGAGTCACTCCATCAGTGAGAGAGCTGATTTGCCTTATTTGACGTTTCCTCCTGGTCTTGGGGTGAACATCTAACTCAGGCTAAGCCAATCCCTGAGGTGATGGGACTGGTCCATGGGGCCAGTGTTTCATCCAAATAGGACCATCCAGAACCCATCCTTTATTGCACTGTGGGTCAGAGTACATTTATCCCTGAGAGCAGAAGTGGGAAGATGTTACCCTGAAAGATCTCAGCTTCTGTCATCTGGGGAAATGAGGCCAAAATTCAGAGGGAATTAGAGACCTAAGAATAGAGTTTTATGGTTACAGAGACCAGGATCCATTGTTTCTGGGACCAGCTCCACTGATGCCCTTGGTCACATGTACATATGCCCTCACAGCCCCCTTTACTTTTTCTACTTAGGCTTTGTGAATTGCAAAGCAATTGTGGCTCTGCACTCTAGTTATAGACACTGCCCTGCAAGCTCAGGTCAGGTTGGTTTCCCTCTCTTCTTTAGGGCATTGCATCTCTTCTTTCACTAGCTGCATGGCCTGAACGGGACCCTGACCCTCTTCCACTGCCATGCGAGGTCCAGAGTGAATGTGTGACCCAAGTCAGGTCAACCAAGTTCTGTCTTGGAACTTCTCACATTGTGGTTAAGAGGGCCTTCTCCAACTAGGGGAGCTCTCACCCACCATCCTTCAACCTGGTGGAGGAGCCTGTCTGCTGGGAGGGGCAGGCATCAGGAATGAGACCTGGAGCCAGCACCATTGTTTTGGGTCACTTTCATTGAACAGGTCCTCCGATGGCAGATTTCTTCAGCCATGTGGCTGCTGCTGGGGAATCACCCAGGGCAGAGGGAGCAGCCCCGCCACTCACACTTGTCCATACCGACACCCACAGCCCCCCTCAGGCTGGGTCACACACTCCGTATATATAGATTGCTTCCCCTGGGGGTTGGGGAAGAGGAAGTTTCCACCAAGGAACTAAAGTGCTTTCATCAAGAAAAAGGGACATACATGGATGCTGAGAGGATCCAAAATAACACATGGCCATTATACTTACGACATCCAACTGTCTAATTCAAGCGCTGAACTTCTTTTACATTGGCCCCTGCTGTTCCATCTCCCCACCATCACAGAAGGAATCAGTCATCACTAACCAAGGACAGTGTATAGGACTGATATCCTGGATAATTAATTATTGTAAATTTTAAATTCTTTCTCCAAAGCTATTTATATTTTCAAGAAAGCTAAAAAGGTTTTAATAATTAAAATGTCATCTTCATCCTGCCTTCTGTTCAGAACAGAATTCTGAAAAAGTAGGTCTTCAGGATATGATGCTGGCTACATAATTCATGGCTGTGTTTTGTTTTTTAGATATAGGCCTCCTTAGAGTTTACTCATGTTTTATTAAGATTTGAAATCTTATTATTTGGCCAGGCGTGGTGGTTCACGCTTGTAATCCCAGTACTTGGGAGGCAGAGACCGGAAGATCCGGGTTCGTGGCCAGCTTCTGCTACTTAGTGAGGCCCTCCGCAACTTCGTGAGACCCAGTTTCAAAATAAAGTATAAAAAATAGGGCCGGGGGTGTAGCTCAGAGGTAAAACGTCCCTGGGTTCAATCCCCGGTACCGCAAAAAAAAAAAAAAAAAAAAGATTTGAAATCTTATTATTTAAAAATTCTCAAACTCTTTGTGTGTGTGTGTGTGTGTGTGTGTGTGTGTGTGTGTGTGCAAGTGCGTGTATGTGTGTTACTGGATATTGAACCCAGGAGTGCTCTACTGCTAAGCTACACCCCTAGCCCTTTTTATTTTTTATTTTGAGATAGGATCTCACTAAATTGCTGAGGCTGGTCTTGAATTGTGAGTCTCCTGTCTCAGCCTCCCTAGTACTGGGATTATAGGCATGCGCCACAACACCTGACTTCAAACTCTTAAAATCTGGACATCTCAAAATAGGTTTTATGAGCATCTGCTAAGATTATATTATTATTATTTATTCATTATTCATTTGTCAATTAATTAATTAAGCAAAAATTTAATGAGCACATGTTCTGTGCCAGCCATGCATAGCCACCAGATAGAAAGGAAGCCCAAAGACGCTCCCACCCCGTGGATACCTCTCGCTTTAGTGGTGTATTTAGGTATGCCATGAATAATGATATTATTAGTTTCTTATCATTGTCATCTTTAACCTAAGTTGGAAAGTTACACCCTGACCGAAAGGGGAAAATAAAATACCAACAGAAGCCCATTGGTGCACAGATTAAAGATAAGAGTTTACAGACATTTGCTGTGTGAAGGCATATTGGCTTTAGGCCTCCCCCGGCCTTGCACTTTTTTTAATGGGTGTGGAAAGCCAACCAGTCCCTAAACTTTGTAGAGTCTAGTGATCGCACTGTGAGCAAAGCAGTGAGGCACTGGCAGAGAAGTGCCGTCCCCAGGCCTCTGTGCAATGTCCTGCAGAGACCTTCTGCAGAGGAGCCTGCTCTTGCTTCTCAGGGCTGTAACTGAGTTGAGGGTGTCTGACTTTTGCTTTTCTGAATGACTGAGGAACTCACTTTGCAGCAGTCAGGGATCTGCATCTAATGTGACGGGTGCCATGGAAACAGCTGACTCAGCAGCATGGGCGTGGCCAGGTACAGTTAGCAGAGGAGAGAGAAGAGAGGCAGGAATCCCCACGCTGAAGAATGAAGATGGTGCAAGGATGCCCCAAAGAAAAATACAAAGAATCATCTGTTATTCATAGTAGCTTGAAAACCAACCAAAAAGCAACAACATATGTCTAGGCATTTACTGACTGACTAATAACAGCAACATGCCATCGCGTGAATCATTTCGGGAAATCCATTTTACAAAATGTAAAAGTCTGGTGATCCACGGTCCAGGCTCAGTCTGGTGGTGTCCCTCAGGGGCCTCAACTCCTTCCATCTACCATTCACCAACCCTATGAGGTGGCCTTGAACTCATGGCCCAAGATGGCAGCATCCACTCTGCAGGTAGAAAGAGTCAAAGTCAAGGGGCAAAGGTCCATGTCTGTTATCTCATGGGAAGGTTCCTGATGCTATCACAGGACTCTTCTTGGGGAAAGTCACATGGCCACCTAGCTGCAAGAGAGGCTCAGAGTTATAGTCTGTATCATGACTAGCTGCATAATTTTTATATTTTGTGATACTGGGATTGAACCCAGGGTATTCTACCTCTGAGCTATACCTCCAACCCTTTTTGTTTGTTTGTTTTGAAACAGGGTTTCACTAGATTGCTAAGAGTCTTGCTAAATTGTTGAGGCTGGCCTCGAAACTGCAATCTTCCTGTCTTAGCCTCCAAGTACTGGGATTATAGATGCACACCACCATACTAGGCTCTGGATGCATAATTTGAGGTACTCAGTGCAAAATAAAAATGTGGAGCTCTCTTTACAGAAAAATAAAACAGAACAAAAACAAAAGATGTTAAAGACACTACAATATAAAGCTTTTTATTTTTCTGTGTTCTCTCTTTTGATGTATTATTGCATTTTGCTATTTAGTGTTGTTTTAGTAATGAAAAATTAAAATCTAAATTACTAGCATGAATTTTGCTGTCCAATTTTTATACTGTAGTAATTTTTTTTTGGTAGTACTGGGGATTAAGCCAGGGGCATACTACCACTGAGCTACACCTTCAGCCCATTTTTTATTTTGAAACAGGGTGTTGCTAAATTACCATATGCTGGCCTTTAACTTGTGATCCTCCTGTGTCAGCCTCCCAAATACTGGGATTAGAGGCATGCACCACCATGCCTTGCTTCCAATTTTTATATTGTGTGTCTCAATCAGCATTCTCGCTGTTATAATACAAAAGATCTGACCATACAACTTAGAGGAAGGAAGATTTATTTGGTCACAGTTTCTTGGAGATTGCCGGGTCAGTCCATGTGAAGTCGGGGTCTATAGATCTCAGGGAATGGCAGCAGGAAGTGGAGAAAGAGAGTGCAAAGCTCTGCTCTCACACTGTGGAGGCCGGAAGCAAGAGAGCAAGCAAAAAAGGGTATTCACAGATACAGGCACAAGCCCTAAGGCCACACCCCCAGGGACCCACCTTCTCCAGACGCACCCCTCCAGGGTAGATTTATCTACTGATGAGATTATAACCTTCATGACTTAACTATATAAAATATACTTAACTATATCAGCCCTGAGCTCTTCAGGGGACATTCTATATCTGACCATAACATTATGCAATATCAATTTTGAATGCGAGCATAGGAGCATTTAACTTTTATGCAGACACACTGAAATTACACAATTGTATCTGGTAACTTGTATGTGCTCTTGTTAGAACAGTAGCAACACAGCACAAAACTAATTCATTTTTTTTTTATTTTACTCTTGATGTGGACACATTCTGCCAACACTCTACCTTCAGTTTCCTCATGGGTAAGAAAGGACTGACATGAACAGGAACTACAGTTTGCACTATTTTTCACTTTCCTTCTATGTCATCCTTTTCCATATAAAGTGATTAATTAATATAATGAAAAAATACAAGAAGAAAGGATATGATAGACTTCCTTGGTCATGCTTGTTTCTTGGAACTCCATTGCCTTCTTTCTGTCCTGGTTTCAATGGTAAGTGTGGTCCTGGGGACCACTGGAGCATCCATTTATAGACATAGACACACTTAGCTTTGAATGTGCTTTGAATCTTGCTGACCTCCCATACATCCTGGGTGCCCTGGATTCTGTGCTCGGGGGGCACCCTGATGCTGAGTGCATGTAGGGTGGCAAGAAAGGGTGGACGTGTGTGTTGGGAGGGTTTTCTCTGCTCCCACGAACATGACATTGTCCCAGCATATTTCACTTACAAAACACAAGCCCCATGATCAAATTATTAGCAGTTTCATGATGTTGACAGCATGGTTGAGCATTAAACCAAGTGCAGGCTCCTTCTGCTGCTGAGGCCCATGAGATTGTGCAGGTTGCAGGGCTGGGAAGCTGGTCCTGGCCTCTTTTTCTAGCTGGCTGGGTGTACGTCTGTGAAAAGAAGAGAACAGATTTTGAGGGAAACTGGTAGCCTAAGTCACACATTCTAAGAACTCTCTGAGGAAGGCATCATCTCCTTTACCATGTGAAGAAACTGGAGCTCAGGAAGATGCAGTGGTGAGGCAGGACTGGAGAGCAGGTGAGTATCAGGGGAAAGACTTGAACCCATGTCATCCAGTGTTCACATCAGTTCTCATGCTCTGCAGCATACTTGGAATCTATGAAATAAAACTAAATTATGTTTAGTGAAATGCAATGTGTGTTAGTCGGCTATGCATTGCCGTGACAAAATACCTCGGCTCAGTTTCAGAGGTTCCAGTCCATGGTCACCTGGCTCCATTGCTGTGGTCCTATGGTGAGGTGGCAGCGAGGGCGTGGCAGAGGAGAGCTGCTCAGCTCATGGCAGCTCGGAAGCAGAGAGAGAAAGGAAGGGGCCAGGGACAAGACAGAGTCTCCAAGGGCATGCCCTCACAGACCACCGCTTCAATTAGGTCCCGCCTCCGAAAGTTTCCACCACGTCCCTGTGATGATCTCACACTGTTATCCACTGATGAGGCTGGAGCCTCATGATCCAATCACTTCCCCAACGTCCCACCTCGGAACATTGCCACCTTGGGGACCAAGTCTTGAACATATGAGTCACTGGGGGACTCAAACCAGAGTGCAGTGGAATGAGAATGTAAAAAGTATGGCTCTTTCTCATAGGACATTACATTAAAGAGGGATAATTTTTCTTAGAATAATAACACAGAATGCATCGTGCATGCATTTATTATTTATTCATTTAATTCCTTTTTTCGGTACTGGGGATTGAATCCAGGGGTATTCTACCTCCAAGGTATATAACCTCTGCCTCCCCCCTTTTTTTCTTTCTTTCTTTTTTTTCTCTCTTTCTTTTTTTTTTTTGGTACTGGAGGTTGAACTCAGAGGCATTCTATCTTTGAACTATGCCCCCAGCCCTACTTTATTTTTTATTTTGAAACAGGGTCTTGCTAAGTTGCTGAAGGTCTCACTAAGTCTCTGAGGCTGGCCTGAAACCTGTGACCTTTCTGTCTCAGCCTCCCAAGTACTGGGATTAAAGGTGTGTCTCACCATGCCCGGCTACTCCCAGCCCTTTATTTTTTATTTCATGACAGGATCTTGCTAAATTGCTGAGGCTGGCCTCAAACCTTTGATCCTCCTGTCTCATCCTCCCAAGTACTGGGATTACAGGTGTGCACCACTGCACCTTGCTTATTCATTTAATTCTTAAAACAGTCTCATGAGTTCAGGTTTATCAGTATACATATTTTAGAGATGAGACAAGAGACACAGAGTGGTTAAGGTTCCAAAGCGAGGAAGATAACCCTTGCCTTCTGGCTGTAAAGCCCAAGGTGCTAACCACTGCCTCAGCCTTTAAGAGGAATTTACTCCCTGAGAAAGTGAGATGAGTCACAATGGAAAGCCACTTAATGAAAGGACAGATTAAAATTTAGTGTTAGATTCTTTAACATTAATAATCCTGAACCTGTTCAACATCAGAACAGATATTCTTTATCTGTAGTCAGTTGTCAATAAGGAAAACCCAAGCTTCTCCCAGCATGCACACAATGGATGCTGTGTCTCTGGAAAGAGGAAATGAACTCCTGGAACAGGTTCTCAGGAAACAGGAGAAGTAGCTACTGAAAGGGTAAACTTCGTTGTAGGCTTTGGGGTCCTAATGAATGAAGGAGCTCATGATCTGGATGTAAAAAGTAGTGTTCAGAAGGCTGAGAGAAGAGGACTGCAAGTTTGAGGCCAGTCTCAGCAACATAGCAAGACCTATTTCAAAATGAAAAGGCTAAGGGTATAGCTCAGAGGTAGAACACTCCTGGGTTCAATTCCCAGCACCAAAAAAAAAAAAAAAAGATTGCATCTTTTGCTAGATATGGTCTACTATAGCCACCACGTGTTAGCAATTCCCAGCATTGTTAGGTGAGGGGATGGCAGGGGTTCAAACTTTGGATTTGATTTGCAAACAAAATGCCAAAAACGGGTGAGTACACTCTGTTTTTTAGCAGAGAAATCACTGGGCTGGAAAGCACTGAACACATCAATCAATCAATAAGGCCTCCTTAGGAATACAATGTTGGGACTTTTGCACAGAGCCCTTTTGTAGTTGACCAGTTTGGACTTAAAATTTGAAAGCGAGAGAGCACCCTAGGTCAGGAGGTCTTCCTGAGCTACTTTCAACCCTGGAAGACCCCTAGAAGGGATACAGGGCCTTGAAAAAAAACAACACCAAAACCAACCGGCTTTGAGATGAGAAAGAGAGCCAGGCTTCTGATTTCTTGGTCACGTACCCTCCTCCAAGCCCTAGGAGAGTGGACTGTGCCAAGACCTGGGAGGCGAGCAAAGACACCTTCTGTGTATTAACAGGATTGGGGATTGATGTCTGATGTCACCATAAGAACGAAAGAATCTCCCGCTGTGTCAGGCCAGGGCAGCTGCTGGCTCCCGGTGGGGAGAAGGGTGGGTGAGTGTCCTCCTCGAGGGCCATCTCTGAAGCCTGGAGTTTTCCCAGGAGCAATCTGACTTTCATTTCATAGCCCGTTAGTAATTCTCCATGAGTGCGAGTGAACCCTCCTTGAACCCTGGAATGCTCCAGCGAGCACCGTCACTTGGAGTTAACAACTTCCATATGTTTGCCACCCATGGTGAAAGTAGTTTTTCCTTTTGTCCTCAGAGTGTCTCCCATAGGCTGGTTGCTTTGTCCCATCAATCGACCATTTGCTTGCCATCGAGTTTGCTGACCTCATCTCATAAGGTCACGATGCTGACCTCAGCACCTGAAAAGAACAGCTTTGGAGATACAAGTTTCAGCTGGGTGTGATGCTACACACCTGTAATCCCAGGACCTGGGAGGCTGAGACACGAGGATCACAGGTTTGAGGCTAGTCTCAACAACTTAGCAAGACCCTATTTCAAAATTTAAAAAAAAATTAAGAAGGGCTGGGGGTATAGCTCAGAGGTAGAATGCCTCTGGGTTCAATCTCCCTCTTCCCAAAGGAAAAGAAACAGTTTTGCTGAAGAAGATTGGTAAAATATTATGCAGACTATCCAAGATCTGGGCACAGTAACAAGTGAATTAACTTCAAATGCACCATTTTCTGATCTGTTAAGTGGAAACGAAAGCACCACAGAATTTGTGAGAAGAAAACAAAACATGTTTCCATCTTATTTTCAAAGCACCAAATTGCTCTATAATGATAAGTGATAAAAATACCTCTAATTTCCCTCTATGTTCTTTTCTGTAACTGGCTGGACGTTTTCTGGCAACAGAGAATTTCATCATATTCATGAATTCAAATTAATATGTTCTTAGGAAAGATGCTAGAAAGTGCCTTTGTTGGTCAAGTGAATTTATTTAATGAATCAGAAGTTCAGGGTTCAAGTGAATTTATTTAATGAATCAGATCTTCAGGGTAGGCCAGAAAATGCCATTAAACTTTAAGAGAGATTTCTTCCCTATTATATATGTAACTTCACATGATTATCTTTTATTCAGTGGTGCAGTTTAAGTTCTAGGCCAATGTCTTTAGAGAGGATTTGTTTCCCTTTGATTGTTTTAAAATGAACAGACCATGGCATACCTACGGCAGTTTATGCCCTCACTCTATGCATGGGACTCCCGGTACTTTTTGTTTGTTTGTTTAGTTTTGGTACTAGAGATTGAGCTCAGGGGGCATTCTACCTCTGAGCTATACCCCAGCTCACTCGCTCCTTCTTTCTCTTCCTTCCTTCCTTCCTTCCTTCCTTCCTTCCTTCCTTCCCTCTCTCTCTCTCTCTCTCTCTCTCTTCTTTCTGTTTTTTGTGGTACTGGGGATTGAACCCAGGGGCTTTGTACTTCTGAGCTACATCCCTAGACCTATATTTATTTTTATTTTGAAACAGGGTCTCGCTAGGTTGATGATAGCCTCACTGCTTGGTGAGAGGTTGTCCTTGAACCTGTGATCCTCCTATCTCAGCCTCCCAAGTAGTAAGATTATAGGCATGCACCACCATGCCCAGTTCAGTTCTTCTTATTTTGAGTAGTGTCTTGCTAAATTGCTGAGGCTGGCCTTGAACCTGCGATTCTCCTGTCTCAGCCTCCCGAATACTGGGATTACAAGCCTGCGCCACCATGCCCCGCTTCATGGCACTTTTTATATCTGTGCTAGTAAAGCTTATGAGAAGATTTTCATTCTGTGAACTTTCATTAACTATCTCCTCTGGTTATAGATGTACATATGTGTATTTAATTATTTATAGAAATGTAACAACTGTACAAATGTATTATGTATGGTACAAAATGTACACAAAATATTAAAAGAATAGGAAAAGACAAAATAACATTTAAATTTTTTTCATATTATTTATTAATGATATAAACTCTTCTATTAATACTAGTAATATTTTAGTGAGAGCAATGAGTTTGGACCTACTTCATTATTTAGTATTTGGGATAAAAACATTTAAAATTTTATTACTTGGTTTTAATCCCCCCCTTCCTCTTCCTTCTTTTTGTGGTACTGGGGATTAAACCCAGGGCCCAAGTGCATTCTACCGCTGAGCTACACCCTCAGGTTTATTTTATTTTTTATTTTGAAGCAGAATCTAAGTTGCTGAGGGCCTTGCTAAGTTGTTGAGGCTGGCAGTGATCCTCCTTCCTCAGCCTCCCAAATACTGGGATTACAAGAGTATGCCACCCTTCCCAGCTTTTAATGGCTGCTTCTTCTTTTTGGTGTAGGGATTGAATCTAGGGCCCTGTGCATGCTAAGCATGCACTCTACCACTGAGTGCCCCCCACCCCCGCCACCTGAATATCTTCTTTGACTGAAAAAAGATATATCACATGAATATATAGAATCATATTACAGAAATGCATCATTAAATCATTATATTCTTGTATCAGCCTCCTCTGCAAATTTTGCAAAGATTTATATTCAAACTTGTCAGTAGTTCCCCATTTTTCTTGATGCCTTTCAGTTCTTGCAAACTAGTCAGAATATGTAGGATTTTTATATTTTAAACAAATGGTTTGAAAAGCCATGGACACTTTTGATTTGTAGGATTACTTAACCAACCTTAAAAAAGTTGAAGTTTTCTATATCCATAACTGTAGTAGGATAATTTTTATAATTGACATATACTATTTTTAGTAATAAGATCATGTACATGTCCAAATATCTCTTTTCAACCTGGCCTCTTCATAGCATTACTTTCCTTTGAAAAGCAATAGCATTCTTACGAGCTGTTATAAAATCACAGATTAACAATGTTTATTTTGTTTTGTAAATTCTTGTTAGGAGGCAAACTTTGGTACTGTTGGCTTCACTGTTTTTGCTGCAATGACTTTTTAAAAATAATTCTATTGGTGCATTGTAATTATACAACATAGTGAGATTCAAATGATACGTTTATTTGTGCACACATCACTTGGTGTGTTTCCCTCCGGTTCTACCCCACCCCCGCCCCATGATTGGGGTGACACCTTCATATATGAACATAACGGTATTTGATCTGTTCCCTTCCTCAAGCCTTGTTTTTCCCTTCCCGTTCTCCTCCCCCCTCCCCTCCCACTATTGTACTGGTCTCTCTCCACTTTTATCTGAAGTCCCTTTTGTTTCCTATTTTCTCTCTAGCTTCCACATATGAGAGGAAACATACAGCCCTGGACTTTCGGTGACGGGCTGATCTCACTTAGCATAGTGTTCTCCAGTTCCATCCATTTTCTTGCAAATGACGTGATTTTGTTCTTCTTTATGGCTGAGTAGCACTCCATTGCATGTATGTGCCACACTTTCTTTATCCGTTGTTTATTGACAGACACCTAAGTTGGTTCCATAATTTGGCTATTGTGAATTATGGTGTCATTGCAAGAATATTGTTTTCTTTTTTATGGTACTGGGGATTGAACCCAGAGGCATTCTAACTCTGAACTACACCCCCAGCTCTATTTTATTTTTTATTTATTTTGAAACAGGGTCTCACTAAGTTGCAGAGGGCCTCATGAAGTTGCTGAGGGTGGTGATGAGCCCGCAATCCTCCAGTCTCAGCCTCCCAAGTACTGGGATTACAGGTGAGCACCACTACACCGGCTGCAAGAATCTTTTAAAATGACTTTCTGTGGATTTAGTTTAGTAAAAACTGATAATACAATGTATAAGTCCCCTTATATGGGTAGTTATAATCTACAAAATATCTTATTTATTGAATTATCACATATATTCCATAAATTTGCAGAATTATTGTGCCAACTAAAAATAATTTTAAAAATTGCATTTTGAATCAGAGCGTGAGAGTGGTGCTGCCTACTCCTCCTCACTGACCATGGTCTTCCACCGCTGGGAGCTTTTGACCATGAGACCATGGAAGGAAGCCTGATGAATAATGTGATTTCACGTAGAATTCATAATAAGCTCCATAATGTGATACAACGCAATATAATACAAATTCAGCCTTACATATTAAACACAAGGCTTGATTTTTCTTAATTTTTAGATGAAAAGCATTCAGAAAAATAGAAGTCCTAATATATATCTTTCATATCTTTCTTGAGGCTTCTACAGAGGGAGAGAAACATAAATAACTGCATTGAATGTATAAAATGCTATATACACATGACAAAAAGAATGCTCTGTGGTTGGGGGAGGAGGGAGCAAAGGGCAATTTTAGAAATTCAAAGAAAGGAGATACATTTGAGAGGAACTTGAAGGGTAAGTGGGAATTTGTTGAATGGACGAGGGGGTGAAGGACCTTCAAGAAGACAGAGAGGAAAAGAGAGTGGATTTACACACCGAGGAGGCTGTGGGGTCAGATTATAGATGCCGGGGGAGGGTTAGACCTGAGGCTGGATGGGGGGATGGGATACAGCCTGTGAAGGGCAGGAGGGAGCCCCAGGGATTTTAAATGAAAGAATGACCTTAGTAAAGGATGTATTTTGTTTGTCAAGCATGAATGCTATGTTTGTTTTGAAAATAATGACATTTTTTAGAAGGTCCGGGTGAAATTCTGTTCAATCAAATTCAATAAATAATTATTGAACATATTCTATGTGGTAGGCAGTATTCTCAAGGCAACTCAAAGGTATATTGGTGCATATTTTATTTGGTGGAAGGGTTAAGCTGAATATTTACAACGAAATAAACAAATACATTCATTTGTCCTTTAAAATTGTGATTTTTTTGATATCCTTGACATCTGGAACAAATTGACAGCGACATTTAGTACTTAACAATACAGGTGTGCTGCATAATGATGTCTCAGCCAGTGATATGTGACAGTGGTCCCATATTGTATCTCATTTTGTGACATCATGGCCATCTTCGTTTGTACAAATATACTCTGTGATGTTCCCACAAGGATGGAATTACCTAAGGACACCTCTCTCAGAATGCACCCCCGTCATTAGTGATGCATGACTGTGTATATTTGGAGCTTGTGTTGTGGCACTACGTTAAGAATGAGGCAGTGTTACCATGATGTTCTTCAGAGACCGGTGCTCTAAAAGTCCAAGGCTGACCTGTAGCTATGGATTCTGTGCTATCACAACGGCGACCATATTTTCAGAAACCCTAAATATACCTTTTTTTTCCTAATTATATATATATATATGGATGGTTACATTCTGAACCACTTGTTTCCCCCAATATATATGTAAGCCAAGCATCCAATCTAGCGAACTCAAAGTGTGAACTAGAAGCACTCTAAACTGGTATGTGCCAGTGTAGACTGAGCAGCCCACGTGTGGTGTGACCCTGAAAGCATAGCTTCTGTTACTTGCATCATTGCTGGGTGAGAGATGCCAGGATGCCCTCTTGGTTTCCTATTAAAGACATGTCGAGTATTTGAAAAGGCGCTTATGTCATAAGAAATAAAGATTAGTTAAGCTGGGCGACACAACACACACCTGTAATCCCAGTACTTGGGAGACTGAGACAGGAGGACCACAGGTTCAAGGACAGCCTCAGCAACTTAGTGAGACCCTGTTTCAAAATAAAAAATAAAATAGGGCTGGGGATGTAGCTCAGAGGTAGAATGCCTCTGGGTTCAACCTCTAGTACCAAAAAGAAATAATAAAAGGTTAATTACATTTTATTTCTATTATAAAAGTAAAATATGCTTTGAAGAAAATCGAGAAAAAAGAGAAAAGTATAAAGAAGAAAATGTGAAACCATCCCAAATCAAACTTTTAATGTTACAAAGGTTAACATTTTATATAATTTCCTTCTAAGTATTTTTCTGTGCTATATAAAATATATATATTTTCAAAACTAAAGACTCACTACATATAATCTTTGCATCCTACATTTATTTATTTATCTATTTATTTATTTATTTATTTTTTGTGGTACTTTGTATTGAACCTAGTGTCACTCTACCACTAAGCTATACCACCAGCCCTTTTTATTTATTTCCTTTTATTTTGAAACAGGATCTCACTAAGTTGCTAAGGTTGGCCTTGAACCTGTGATCCTTCTGTCTCAGCCTCCAAGTACTGGGATTTATAGGCATGCACTACCATGAGGGGCTACATCCTACTTCTAGAATGTAACATAATTAGTGCCTGGAGTGGTGGCACATGCTTGTAATCCCAGTACTTGGGAGGTGGAGACCGGAGGATCCGGGTTCGCGGCCAGCCTCAGCTACTTAGTGAGGCCCTCTGCAACTTCGTGAGACCCGGTTTCAAAATAAAGTATAAAAAATAGGGCCGGGGGTGTAGCTCGGAGGTAGAACGCCCCTGGGTTCAATCCCTGGTACCGCAAAAAAAAAAAAAAAAGAATGTAACATAATTAGTGAATATTCCTCATGTTATTAAACATTCTTCGAACACATGTTTTTTGATGGCCTTCTGACTCCACGGGGTTCTGCATGTCTGTATTCAACTAACAACAGATTGAAAATTTTGGGAAAAAAATACATCGGTGCTGAACATGTACAGACTTGTTTTCTTGTCATTATTCCCCCAAACAATACAGAATAACAATTTTTAGTACAGCACTTGCATTGTATTAGGTATTGTAAGTAATCTAGAAATGAATTAAAGCATATGAGAGGATGTGCGCATAGGCTATATGCAGATATGATATCACTTTGTATCAGGGACTTGAGCATCTGTGGATTTTGGTATCCTTGGGAGAAATCCTGAAACCAATCCCTGGTGGATATCAAGGGATGACTGTATCAGGTTCTTTTGTTGCACTGTAATTAATTTAAGCAACTTCTATTTGGAAGTGGTAGGTCTGTTTCAATATTTTGGTATTTTCTTCCTGTAATTATAAATATATCCTATGGCATAAACTTTTGACCATATCTCAGATTTTTTCCCTTAGGATCAGTTTCTAGAAATGACTCAAAGGATCTGAAATCTGTCAGAGAGGTGAGCCGCTGAATGTTTAGTAGTGATTGAAATTGTTCTCCACTTTGGCAGAAACACAGTGAGGGCCTCTGGATGGTGAGAAAAGCTCTAACTTCCATTCATTCATTCATTCATTCATTCCTTCAGCGAGTTTTTATTGGATACCTCTCACATCCAGGCTACGCACTAGGTGCTGGGGTGCAGCAGGAAGCCAGAGGGATGTGTTCACCCTGCTCCTGGCAGTGACCTGGGAAGTTAGAATCCTGGATCAACTTGTTTACAGTCGAGGAAGCAGGAAGTGGCTTGCCATGTCTACACAGCGCATGATGGAGAGCTGGGTGCAGGCAACTCATGGCCCAAGGCTCTTTGCACCCCCAGCCATCTCTCCCTCCAAGCAGACCCTGACTTGACTTCAGGGCACGTGTACGGTGTATGGTGTCTTTGGTGTATATGATGACTTCATCATGTTTAGATCTAGCTCTGGGCAAGGTTGTAAAGTGACTGGGGACAACTGTGTCTTTGGTAGCTTGTACCCCTTTCCCCTCCTGGGTTCCCCTCACCCCTCCTAGGTACCCAGGGACCTCACAATCTTTTTTTCACAGTTTATGAAAACCTGCTTTCTGAGAAGGAGGGGATGGTATCAGTCATCCATATCTCACCGTGGAAGAGTTAAGACACTGTGTTCCTTCTTCCAGGGGAATGAGCGGTGAAGGCGTTTACAAATCTCCTTCCTATCGAGGAACACCAGACTTTGTTTCCAGTGGAGGAATTCTAGGCATTAGGCAGCAGATAAGGCAGAGGAGCTTTTCTCTGTTGGCCCTCGAGGCTCACAGCTTGCTATGGAAGGGTCCTTGGCAAATATCTGCTTCCCCTACCCAAGGTTGGTTAACTCAATCTCCATCTTTTGGTACAGGATAGACAAGGCTGGGTGAGGAAGTCAAGGACATTGTATCACCTTGAGCAAACTTTAATTTTTTTAAAATTTTTGCCGTACTGGGGATTGAGCTCCGGGGCATTCTACCTGTGAGCTACACCCCCAACCCTATTTTTTTTTAAATTTTGAAACGGTCTCACTAAATTGCAGAGGGCCATGAACCTGCGATCCTCCTGTCTCAGCCTCCCAAGTACTGGGATTACAGGCATGTACCACTGTGCCCTGCTCAGCTTGAACAAACTTAATCCCAGTCCATTCTAGGGGCTGCTTTTTAAATAGAGCTTCATAGAACAGGGAAACCCCATTGCCAGGAAGCCCCTTTGCTGTTCCCTGCCCCGCCTTGTGAGGGGTGTCTCTGATCGGAAGGAAATTCAATCACAGTCTTCCAGCCACCAGAATTGAATTTGGATGGACTGTTTCCTCTTTGGATTCTATTCCAAATTGCATTTCTGTTTCTGTGTTTGAAGTTAATTAGAATCACAAATCATTTATATTTCCCTTCTCTGAAGGAAGCCTGCCACAGTACTTATCTCATGGAGTTAATTGAGTAGCAGAAGGCTGTTCCTTCCTGAAAACACTCTGAATGGCTTTGATGGGCAAGCATCAGGCTTGGGCACCTATGTGATAAGAGCTTGGAGAATTTGAATTTCTAGGTTGTAGAAATGGGGGTGTGTGATTTTCTGAGCACTCTGCTGCCCTGGATTTGATTGAGGCCAATGTGAGAATGGAAGACCATTTCCACTGATGGGGGAAGGGACGGATGTGGGCAAAGGAGAGGAAGGAAATTTGGCACAAGAAAGACTCTTTGCCAGCCAGTGAAAGAGCTATCAGTTAAATGTTACATTTTTACATTTAATTGTAAATGTAATTCCCTTGCATTTTTAATGGAATATTTAATTTTAAGAATTGTTTTGTATTATGGCCTAAGGAGAAGATGCCTTTAAAGCAGCTTTGATACTCTGGATAACTGTTTAGTTTTTTCACAAATTTTAATAAAAATTGTGGTAAAATATACCTTTCTTAAAATTTGCCATCGTAACCATTCTTAAGTGTACAGTTGAGTGGCATTAAATACATTCACATTGTCTTGTCTGTCACCACCATCCTCTCCTGAACTCTTCATCTATGAAAGTGAAGCCTTCTCAAAGTCCATCACGTTGTAGCTCGTGTTGGAATTCCCTTTCTTTTTCATGCTCAATATTCCATTGTATGTATTCTGTCACCTTTTGCTTATCCATCATCCATTAATAGATACCTGGGTTGCATCCATGCTTTAACTATTGTGAATAATGCTGCTATGAACACGGGGCTATAAATATCTCTTTGATATCCTGTTTTCAATTCTTTTGGATATATATAAAGAATTTCTGGATCATTTGGCAATTCTATTTTGAATTTTTTGAGCAACAATATTATCCTATTTTCCATAACAACAGCAGGTACCATTTTACATTTCTATTAAATAGTGTACAAGGATTCCAATTTCTCTATATTATCTCTAACATTTGTTGTTGGATAACCCTTTTTTCTGTGGTACTGGGGATCGAACCCAAAGGCAGTCTACTTCCAAGCTACACCTTCAGCCCTTCTTATTTTTTTTTTTTTTTGTGGTACCGGGAATTGAACCCAGGGGCGTTCTACCTCCGCGCTATACCCCCGGCCCTATTTTTTATACTTTATTTTGAAACCAGGACTCACGAAGTTGCGGAGGGCCTCACTAAGTAGAGAGAGAGAGAGAGAGAGAGAGAGAGAGAGAGAGCGCTGAGGCTGGCCGCGAACCCGGATCCTCGGGTCTCCGCTTCCCAAAGTACTGGGATTACAAGCATGCGCCACCACGCCTGGCCCCTTCTTATTTTTTATTTTGAAACAGGGTCTTGCGAAGTTGCTACTGCTGGCCTCAAACTTGTGAATGCCCCTGGGTTCAATCCCTAGTACCAAACAAAAACAAAAACAAAAAACCCAACACAAAAAACAACAAACAAACAACAACAACAAAAAAACAACTAAGCTACCATTAATGCTATGGTAATTGGGTTTGGGACTGAAGGCAGGTAATGTTTCTTTCTTCTTTTAAAAAGTCCTGCCTGGCGTAGTGGTGCACGCTTGTAATCCCAGTACTTGGGAGGCTGAGACAGGAGGATCACAGGTTCAAGGACAGTCTCAGCAAGTAGTGAGACTCTCATCAACCTAGCGAGACCCTGTTTCCAAGTAAAAATAAAATTGGGCTGGGCGTGTAGCTTAGAGTTAGAATGCCCCTGGGCTCAATCCCCAGTGCCCCCCCCCCACACAAAGTTCTTAAAACGAATGGGAATGATGAATGTTCCCTATGAAGTGTAAGATGGTGCTGAGGGTGGGGAGGGCTGTGGCTTGTGTAGGAAGTGGTACTGGGGGTGGGTAATTAAGGGGACAGGGTAATAAGCAGGGTCCCAGATGCAGCCCTGTACCTTCCTTAGGAGAAAAAGGCAGAGGAAGATCAAACTACTTTGGGATTTCCCAACAGTCCATTAAAGTGGAACTTCTGTGTTCGTCTCCCAGAAGTAAAGTCAACTTGAAAAGGTTGGATGGCACTGACTTTCTTCAAATTTAAATTTTATTAGTCGATTGGCTGTGATTTTTCAAATATTTTTATTCTGAAAACGAATTTTCCACAGTAATGCAATTAGTTTCAAAATGAGCAAAAGGAAAATTGAAACACTTAAGGCAAGATTCACTTATTCATCTCCATATAAGAATGGAAAGAAGGTAACAGACTCCAGGTACTGGTTAAGGTCAACATAATACGGGAAGCTCCTTTTTCTTTTTTTTTTTTTTCTCTCTCTGTCTCTCTTTTTTGGTAGTCTCCTGTGTCAAAGCTTTACATTACTATGGATATTTTATAGTAAGACACTTTTATTTCTGACTTTCTTTATAAACCCATTTTAAAATTTAAAGGCACACAATAAAGCTTTATGCATTTATTAAAATATACACATTTTGGTTAAGTTTAGAATTTTCCCTTAGTATCAATATATTGTCAACACCACAGTCATTTGAAAATAAAACACACTCCATAATATATCTGCATATTATTTCTTTCTTCATGGTACATCACAACACCCCATTGTACAGTGCACCAATGGGAATTAAAAACCACAAAACGAACAAACTACAACAAATACAGCAATTTCATATGAAAAAAATAGCAGAGAACAACACCAGAAATTACCATCTGCAAAATGCAAGTTGTACTTCTCAAGGACCAAACAAAAAAGTGAAACAAGTTAGTAAAATTTACAAGCTATATTTATAACTTTGGATATGAATTAAACAGTAACATTTCTTTTCCACAGTGAGAAAAAGGATAATGGTGGAGTCCTGTTGTCAGATGGTGTGACTACGTGGAATGAGGACCATCGCTGCTCTCTTATGGACCTGCAGCCCTTCCCCTGGCCCAGACAGTTGAGGTATTTATACACCATCATAACATTAACAGAGTCTCTGCCTTGAAAAGCGGGGTTCATGTTTCCAGTGTAAATTCTCACCTTTGGGACTGTCAGTGAGACAAGTATGCCAGCAACTGCCAAGACCAGATGTGCATGGGACAGTGTCCTCCACCCAACATCGGAATGAACACAGTCCTTCAAAGCCTGCACTTTGGGAGAAATTCACATGACCCACAGTTTCCTTATCCACTATCACCAATGTCAATGTCAGGAAAGCTTAATAGAAAGAAGTAAATGAAAGCACAGAGGAAGTCGTAACATAAAGTCCAGGCTGCCCGTGTTTCCTAGTTCTAATACAAAGCCATTTTCTTTCCTTATGTGTACTGACATGCACTAAATGGTCTCAAAGAGGAAGAAATTCGAGCTATCTGCTGTCAGGAGAGTTTAGGCCCAAGCCAACTTTGTGAAAGTACTGTGTGGGTGGTGTAATTCCATGCATGTGGTGTACTGTTTAATGATTTCTAACACTATTTTAGTTGATACTGCAGAATACATGTTCACTTTTGATGGGCTTTGAAACTTCCACTAACCCCCTTTGGGCTTCGAGTCCTAGAAAAAGAGAACTTCCTATATTTCTCAGAGGAGTGATTTTGGCAAAAGGCAACTGCCTAGGTATCTCTGAACAATGCATGTTTACCTCAGCAGGATGAGATGGGCGGGATGAGAAAGCATTTTAGAATGGAAGTGCTGCTGAGGAAGAAAATAAAACCTGAAACAGCCTGTCCTCTGAAGTCTTAGAATCGAAGGAGGACACGGGACTAACAATATGTACACGAAAGGGGGCTGTTTGCTGCCTATCGCCATTCCAGCTGAGGAATGCCAAGTAAAGTGCTGGGGAGACAACATCCTGGCCTGCTCGTGGCGGGGCCTGGGGTGTGGGATGCTGCTTCTGTGCTTGCAGATTGTTTAATTACAGATGTGGCTCTTTCTTGACCAAACCACCACTGCCTTCCTGCTGGGGCCTCTCTATTAGGGTCTCCAAAGGGCTTCTGTACATAGATGGGTCTTCAGCACCAGAGAGGTACATGTGAACAGGGGAAGCTAAGGCTCCATGACAATTGTGATGGAGACACCTGCCTTGACAAAGCTTTTTGCAAAGGCCATGGGAGTACAGAGCTGCCACATCGCCCTAGTGGCCAGCTTTGGGGCACGTTTCCTTTGCTGTCCTTTATCCCTGCTCCTCCTAGGAAATGAAGGCCATCTCTAGAGTGCTCCCAAACCTGAGGCTTAAATCCAAGAGTGGCCATTCACTGCCACTAGGGCTGTGCAAGCAGACCCCAGCTCTGGCTTCAGATACATTTCCTGATTTCTGACTTCACATCACAAAACATTCTAATCTGAGATACAAAGTCAGGCAAACCTGTGGTGACTCTCAGGGACTTCCCACTGACCTCTCAGGCCCCTGGCAAAACCGAGTGCAAAGGGGACAACAATCTTCTCTATCCTCATCACATTCTCAAACTGACATAGCTTCTCCTTATGATGCAGAGTCCATTTTAAAGTAGACTTCCAACAAGCCTGATTTAAAGGAGAAGTTTGTCAACCTTTCCCAGCAGAACAGAGGAAAAACATTTCTTTTGAGTTTTGTTCCCTGATTACTGGGTTTGTATCCTGACCAATGCATAGGATCTAGAGAAGGATGGATTGTTAAATGAAATAAGTTTTTTTTTCCTGTTTCTTTAAACAGGCTCAGGAGCATGACATGGGCATTTGACTCAGTTATTAGTTTGTTGCTAAGAAGTAGAATTGGATTCTTTACCTAATTCTGTCATTCGGCTTCTTTCACTAGTTCACTAGTGGTCTCACACTCGGGGTGAATAAAACCAGGAGCTGAGGTTTTACTCTTTAGAT
The DNA here is from genome assembly GCA_004027185.1 of Glis glis. Classification (NCBI taxonomy): domain Eukaryota; kingdom Metazoa; phylum Chordata; class Mammalia; order Rodentia; family Gliridae; genus Glis; species Glis glis. The sequence goes on along the minus strand of PVJS01005945.1, from coordinate 14,846 downwards.
AAGATAGATATAAAACAGTTAGGTTTGGTTGTTGAAACTTATTAAAAATTTAAAGTGGCTGTAAATACTTCGGGTTCTATGTCCACATGTCAAAAGCCTATATTTTTCTACATTAATGGTGAAATCAGATACAGGACTCAAAGGAAGAATCATACATTACTTCAAGTATGGATCTTTCTCCCTTTTATAATATGTTAAATGAACCTCGAGTGTGTATGGGGTTAGCTGCTTGCATTGGCGATGAAGCCACTGCCCCAGCTTTTTCAAGTCCAGCCTTCCTGATTCACACTTTCATGCTTCCCTAACACTCCCGCCCCAGGGGAACCTGCCAGCCTGATGCTCAAGTCTACCTGTGAGTGAGCCTCAACCTGCCTTCCAGCACTGCTTCATGTTGTTCCATGTATAAATCACGCATTAATTAAGCTCCAAACTAGCTCCTTGCGTTCCCTTAAAGGAGGCATGGTGTAGATTCTTAGCACCTGTACTCATCCTTTGCTCAGCGTGCCCCTCTCCCATTTTTACCTGGTACAATCCTGCTCATTCCACAGGCTCAACACACACACTGCATTCATTTTTGGAGGGGAGGCACTGGGGATTGAACCCAGGGACATTCTACCTCTGAGCTACATCCCCAGCCCTTTCTAATTTTTATTTTGAAACAGGGTGTTGCTATGTTGCTAAGGGTGTTGCTAAGTTGCTAAGGCTGTCCTTGAACCTGCAATCCTCCTGTGTCAGCCTCCCAAGTACTGGGATTACAGGCATGCAGCACTGCGCCCAGCTGAGAGCTGCATTCTTTATGATCGTTCCAATGAAGGGAGGTCCTTTCCATATTTGAGCCCCCACAGCACATTATCATCTTCATCTCACCTGTCATCTTCACTATTGATCTTTCTTTATATATTCCCTCTCCCCTACTTCTTAAGATCTGGATTTCTATCTTACTTATTATTGTATCAGTATATGCCATGGTACATCATAGGCACTCTATGAATAATTGCTGAATATTTCATTTCCTCCAGTTTATTCATCCAATCATCAGATATTTATTAAATACCTACTATACACCAGGCACATGGAGGTAGTAAAATTTAGGTTTGAAGCTTACCTGTAGACTTCAATGGTCTGTGCTATGTCAATTCTCTGCCATTGTGTGGAAAGATTTGTTGTTTGCATGCAGCAATACTTGTTATTACTGCCAATTCTATTATTTTTTAGATACCCCTCATTGGCAAATTTAGTACAGCGTATCGATGTTTTGCATTTGTGCATAAGCACACTTCCAGGTTTGCCTTATTTATTTATTTATTTTTCAGTACTGGGTATTGAACCCAGGGCATTTTACCTCCAAGCTATATCTCCAGCCCTTTTTACTTTTTATTTTGAAACAGGGTCTTGGCAAGTTGCTGAGGCTGGCCTCGAACCTGTGACTCTCCTGTTGCAGCCTTTCCTTTCCTTTCTATGTCTATTCTTATTGAGTTCGCCACTTTCATTTTGGATCATATGTATTTTAATAGCTGCCTCAAATCCTTTGAAATGATGCAGAGAATCAATAAGCAAATAGAATAGAAATTTTTTTAAAAACCGGGTAATTGACTCCCAAGTACAAATCCACACCCTGAAACCTCACTGGAAGAGCTCTTGCTGTAGAGAGAAATTTAGTAAGCTGTAGATCTTCCCTGCACCCCATTCAAGGGGCATACATTTCTAAGATAATTATTTGTAAGGTGGTGTCACTTTTAATGCAGTCTCACAAGAGTGATGCTCAGAGGTTTGTTAGAAAAACCCTAATATAGTCATTCTAGTGTTTGATGGTATTCGAACATTGCATTGTGATATCTGAAACGATTTCACAGAAGCTGGGAAGCCTGAGGAAAAACATGCCTATGTGCCTTAAAAAACCTTCCCTACCATATTGATCTTTTTTTTTAAACCAAGTTTGCTAGGAAGATGACCTATCGCCTTTAGAAAAATAAAGAGAGCAAAGCTTAAAATATATAATGATACTATTTGGGAAAAATGGCTTCTGAAATGAGAGTGGCTCATAGGATTGGCATGAGATCGACACCAGTGGTGTCAGCCAAAGCCCTCCCCTCTCTTCTTGTGCTACAGAAAGTGCAAACACCTGCTGCCGGACTACTGCTACTTGAATGCATAAATGTCACTGGTAAAAGGGAATTGTTTTACCCATGTTAAGATTTTTGTTTTTTTGCATTCATATTTCTCTTGAACATATTTAATGAATACAACTCTACCCCGTCTATCTAGATATGTACTAAGCTTAAGAGATCGTATTTAAACTAAGCACATTCCTTGAGTCCTAAAGTCAATGGAAAACTCCGTTTTCACAAAGATCACTGATAATTAGTTTACAAGGAATCCCCAAGGATATATGTCATGGACCAGACACTGTCTTTGTCATTAAATATAGGGAAGAGAAAACACAGCATTGTTAAGCACTATATTAAAATTTCAAAATGAACTTAGAAAGCCAGAGTTCTAAGCAATTAGGGGATTAAAAATGTTCTAGAAAAATTATAGTTACTCGGATTTAATGGGATATGTTGGCTATGGGCATGATATGCAATTTATTTGAAAGCATATTTAAATCTGGTGTCAGTTGTCTTCCTTTGTAATGTTGGAGCCCACTGACTCAGTCACGAGGACTTAATTTGGTTGTTTCATCTACATTTATCAGGCTCCAGAGCTGCTCCTCCCTGAATGGTGATCCTCCAGGGGCAGATGTCACACTTCTCAGGCCATCACTGAGCACTCAGCGTGTTCTCAATCACTGTCATTCCCCTTCCATAACCCTAAAACATGCCACGCAGGTATGAGCCTCAAACTTTAAGAACAGACTTAAATGTTAGTCCATGTGTCTGGAAAACTTTTGGCAGGATGATAAATTGAGGAGAGAGAGAGAGAGGGCAAGGAATTTGCTATTTTGTCCTCCTTTCAAAAACTCTCACAAAGATCTTAACTTGATTAGAATCATCCTCACATACATGCAAGCGCAGTGCAGCCGTGGGAATCACTGTAATCCAAGAGTGGAATTTATAGCCTACATGGGTTTTTTCTTGTAGCAAATTCTCTCATCTATCCTGTTTCTGAGAAAATTCTTTTAAAAATCCTTCTTATGCCCCAAATTTAGATCTTACCAGGTAGATATTTTTCTGGGTGTCAGTGAAACTGCTTTGGGAAATAACAGGAAAAATCAAAGTGAGTTACCCCAGAGGTACAAGTTCAGAAGTGAAATGTGATCTCACGGAATGTAATTACCTAAGTAGCTGGGCTTCCATATTTCTTGTTTTCAGAGTAGCACCCACCAGACAAGTGGTTGCATATCTCAAAAACTACAGAATTTATAATTTTAGAAATAGAACTTGCAATGTGATCTCAGTGGCTGGGTCACTTTTCCCTGCAAAGATTTTTATCTGATTGTAAAACAAATGGTTACTTCTTCAAGGCATATTAGTGCCATGATATCATGCTCCACCTTTGCCCTCTCTGCTCCTATCAGCAGGAGCAGAGAGTCTGGCAGAAGGGAAGGCATGCCAGGGAGTGCATTCTGCCAATGCCTTTCTTCCCTCACTAAGAGAAGGATATTTCATTTTCCCTGGGCATTTACTTAGGGCTTCGATGGTACTTCTTACTATATTAGTGGGTCTGCATGACTGCTTTATAATGAATCTGAAACCTTTGGGGAAACCATCTCGGAGTCCTTGACCTTTGCTGAATCCTAAAGTTATAGTTTGGAAATTGTGAGAACCTTGGTGAACAAACAGAAGCATGTGTCTTCTCCATGAATTTTTTTGGGGTGAGATTTCAGGACCAAATGTTGCTTACTAAGGAAGGGCTGACTCCTGCCCACCTACCCTGACCCAGGGGAGCAGCTCTCAGCCCCATGTGCTGAGAACTGAGCTTTGCCTTTGGAGTCTCGGGCGGTTGCAACATGCGCCTGCTTTGGTGCATCTCCAGAGGACTGCGGCCTCAGTGGTATCCAAGAAGCTTGCCTCTTGCTTCTTGAGGTCTCAATAAGAAGCAAAATAATTCACCCAGAGAAGCAGAGGCCTAGGAGACATTTGCTGCCATCAACTCTGATGGCTGCCTTAAGATGGACTTTGTGTAGCCCCTTGCTTACTGTTTATAAGGGGACCAGCTAGGGGCCCTGGGTTCAACCCTTTGACGGATCTATCCTGAAGAGCACAAATAGCAAATGACAGGCTATGACTGGGGAAGGCTGGATTTGTGAAATGAGAGTCAAAAAAGTTTTCACCTTCTAGCCCACAGGTTAAATGACCAAAAATCACTGATCGTCACCACTTCTGCCCTCCGCGCGCTTGCCCTTACTCTGGAGAGTAATCTAGCTCGTCATTTGCAATCAGGGCCTCTGAGTTCTGTTTGTGTTTGCTTTTGCTCTTCGCTTTGCTGCTGGTCCGGCTGTTTGCCTTCACATCTGACATCTGCTGGTAATAGAAGCCTTTGTCTTCCGCCGGCCCGCCCCAGTTCTCCTGACTCTCGCCCTCTGTGGCATAGGAGAAACCATCCTCCACAGAGAAGGGGTCATCCACATCGTAGCGCTGGTACGTGCTCTGATGCAGGGCCTCCTCCCGGGCGCTGATTTCCAGGGTGCTGTTCCAGATGCCATACCCAAAGTAAATGAGCATCCCTGCAGGGGAGATACAGGTGAATAAGCAGTTGTTTGGGGATCCATGGGACTCGTAGGGGATTGCCCTTGATGGTGAAACTAGGGTTACAGGCAACTTGTATTCTTTGATCTATTTGATGTTTTGAAAAGCCTCAAAAAAGTCCATTTAAAAACTGGGAGAAGTTGCATCAAGTCACTGAAAATCACAGCTTCCCCTGAAGTCAAGAGGCTGATGATGCTGCACCCATGTTCCTGTGTGGCAATTTTTGGCTAGAGGTGAGAACTAGCTACTTCTTTAGACAGAACACGATCCTCTAGGTCACCTCGGTCCCCAACCTCCCCTGCTGATATCCAGTTTATTACTTTCACATAGCTGCCAGCCAGAAACTTGCATTTTCTGCTCTGGGTTAAACATTTATGGATCGGCAACAGCATATTCCCAACCTTCTTGTAACGTTTTATTATCCCTTGCCTGCACTTAGGGACTCTGGCTCTTGTTTCACTACTTAGCAACATGCGGACCTCGTTCCACAACTCAGCTTGCCATTTTTTACTCACCAATGGCATAATACATTCCTGGCATCTGAGCGGCCCACTTTTTTCTATGGGCTCCCAGAGTGTCTACTGCATGCCATAATGGCCGTCAGGACATCGGTCGTGGGATTATCAGACACTGTAGAAAACTGGTGCATAATGTTTGTTAAATGAATGAATGAGAACTCCTGATGAGTGTGGAACGCCTCCCTAGTCATAGGTGGTATTCCTATGGGCTAATGTTTCATTTCTATGATTTTTTTGAATAATGTGATCATGCAGTTTGAGTGCCATCATCTTCCACTTTGAAAAGCTCATAACATTCAGGGCTCGAGAAGATGAGAATTATAGCTTGGCAGCCACAGGGCATGATAAACAGTGTAGGCTCTGGGTTCAAATCTTGCTTCCATCACTGGTAGCTGTGTGTAACCCTGAACCCAACTGTTGCTTAGCCTCTCAGTTTCCTTCCTTCCTTCCTCTTTCTCCCTCCCTTCCTCCATTTCTTCTTCTTCTTTTTCTTTCTTTTTTTTTTTTGTGGTACCGGGGGCTGAACCCAGAGGTGCTCTACCACTGAGCTGTTCCTAGTTCTTTTTATATTTTATTTTTGAGACAGGGTCTCACTAAGTTCCTGAGGCTGGCCTCGAATCTACGATCCTCTTGCCTCAGCCTCCCAAATACTGGGATTACAGGAGTGCACCACCATGCCCGGTTCAGTTTCCTATTCTGTAAAACCATGGGAATCAAAGCAACTCTATGACGTGAGGCTGCCTGAGGATGAGCTAAGTGATGAATCTCAACCCTGGTAGCACTTGAGAGTTCCGTGGGGGTTTAGAACCACTGTGATACCCAAGCCCTACCCTTGGAAATTCATAGGCATGTTTTTAAAGCTCTACGGGTTATTCCAATGGCCAGTCAAGGCTGAGAACCGGGGACACGCTGCCTGAAGGACATTCTCCACTGCCTGCTTGGGCCCTGCTTGGGCCCTGGTCCGGCCGCTGGGGTTCCCCCAGTTATGCAACCTCCTTTGCACCTCAACACCCTTTTCTGAGCGGCCCTGGCCCCTTTGGCTTTGCTGATCCTGTGGCATTCGCTCAGCTGTTTGCTTAGAGCCACAAGCCAAGCCTGCTCTCCTGCCCTGGCGCTTGAGGAATCTTGCTCCCTTTTGAATCTGAAGTATGTCTTTTTAAGCTTGGGTTTCTCCCTCCTTGTCTCAAATGACTTTCTCCCCACCCCTCCCTGGCCCCCCAGTGAAATCAACTTACCAGGAGCCAAAGTAAGCAGAGATTTATAGTCTCAATTGGTAATAAATCCTAGAGCTAATCATTTGCAGATGTAGCTATTACTGCTCAAATAGCGACTTCATCTCTTTGAATATGGGTCTTTACTCTTTCTTGTCTGGGGGAGGGGGCAGCCATAGGAGGTAGTTATTATCCTTGTGTAGGACAAGGCATCACATTAATTATTCTCCTCCCCCCCCCCTCCTCCTCCTCCTCCTCCTCCTTCTTCTCTCTCTCTCTCTCTCTCTCCCTCCCTCCCTCCCTCCCTCCCTCCCAACACCCCTCCCTCCCTCTTTGGTACTGGAGATTGAACTCAGGGGCATTCTTCCTCCGAGCTACAACTCCAGCCCTTTTTATTTTGAAACAGAGTCTTGCTAAATTGCTGAGGCTCTCTCTAAGTTGCTAAGGCTGGCCTTGAACCTGTGATCCTGCTGTCTCAGCCTCCCAAGTCCTGGCATTACAGGCGTGCACCACTGTGCCTGGCTAAGGCTTCTGCTAAAAGGTCCAGTGGCCTAGTTCTTGGAGAATGCCTCTGTTAGAAGCACAACTGGGTCCTGAGGATGAATTTCAAGTGACCCAGTGGAACCAGCAGGCATACACCACCTCCTTTTGCCTGATTTTGCTTTTGCTATCTTTTCTTCTAGACATTCAGGCAGATGTAAAATCTTGCCTCCTACTCCTGGTTAGTATCTCTTATGCCATGTTTTTTCCTGGCCCTATTTATGGATGGGCCATTTCCCGACTGAGCTTAATACTGAGCTCTTTTTCTCCTTGCCCCTAACTCGCCCCCTCTGCTACTGCACAGGTCACTGTGCAGCTCTATCACTGGTCTCACATTTATTCTAACAGTGTCAAGTAGATTTATATGATGGGGATTCTCTAAAAACCTTGGTGTGATTGCTCACAGAATCGTAGATATTTGAACTGGAAAAGACTCTTAGTTCATCGATGTATTATAGTACCTTCATTTTATAGAAGATACAGAGGCTGGGTGACTTGCCCAGGTCCAAGAGGGACAGAACCGGCCTTCATGAGGATTGTCTCTTGCATATCCAGCCATTCATACTTTCCTTCCCGAACTGGTTTATAGGCTATGCTTATTGCAGTACATATTCAGTCAGGGTTTAGGTGTACATTTGTTGTTTGGGAGTGGACAGGCCTGGAAGAACATGTGTGTGTATGCACATATGTGCATGTATGCATACCTCTGTGTGTGTGTGTGTGTGTGTGTGTGTGTGTGTGTGTGTGTATTGACTATGGTTACTTTGGAGAATGCAACCCATGGAGACCCACCACAAAAATATTTGTGGGTCTTTTAATGTTTGCTCCAGTACCCTACAGTTTCAAAGGTGTTTTACTCTGTCTTCAAAAATACAATTCACGCTGGGTCTGGTGGTGCACGCCTGTAATCCCAGTACTTGAGAGGCTGAGACAGGAGGATCACAGGTTCAAGGTAAGTCTCAGCATCTTAGGCTCTCAGCAATTTAGCAAGACCCTGTTCAATCCCCAGTACCCCCCCTCAAATTACAATTCAAAGTGGGTGCTGTGAGGCCTGCTGGCATCAGTGGTCGGCTCAGGCATCCTGTCTGCCTGTACCTTTATGCTGGCCCTTGAGTCATCAGGAAAAGTGGTGTGAGGCAGAGAAGGATGGGAGAAAAGGAATCATGGAGAGGGACAGAGAAACAGAGGGGAACAAGTGAAGGGAGGGAGGGAGGAAGAGGAGGAGAGGAACATGTACCACCATCTGTCACACATAAACAAGGGCTTTGTGTTGAGGAGTAAACAGCACTGCTAAAAGCCTCCTGTGTGGAAGCAGGGCATTTTGTTTCTGCTCTTTTTTGCTGTTGGATTAGAGAACTATGTATGAGGTAGTTTCTGAAAAATCTGTGGGATTCTGGGAATCTGGAGTCATCTAAACTAAAGTTCACAGAACACCTGTGTACTGAGGCCCTCTGGTCACACGACAGTTGTGTTAGGGGCGAAATGTTATTCAAATGCTGTGGTGTCTAGACTCCTTCTAGCCTGTTTCGGATGGTGAGTGTGTGTGTGTGTGTGTGTGTGTGTGTGTGTGTGTGTGGTGATTGTATGCTTCTCACAGGCAGGAAACTGGGCCACAGACAAAATAAGGGACTATCCACAGCAATTCTGCTGGTGGTTGGACTGTGAATCCTTCCCTTCTTTCCACACCCTAACCCACGGGGTCTTGACCTTTTATTTCTCCCAGGGGAGGCTACAAGGTATATTTTTATGGGAAACAGTTTTGTACTTTCTATTTTGAAGAAGTTCAAACATATACAGATGTGTAATGAATGGCATAATGAATCCCATGGACTTGTCACCCCCTCCCTTCTCTTTAGGTTATTTTGAAACAAATGCCTTCTGCCATAGGTTTCACCTGTAAATATTTCAGTATGCATCTCTAAAACCAGACTCCTTCCAAAAGCATTATTTACAATCATTACCACATCTAAAAATTAGTTACAATTTCTTAATGTTATCTTATATCAGTGGCATTGAAAGTTCCCCAAATTGTTACACATGCAGGGAAAAAATGTCCACTTTATGAGGTTCCATCTTCCCAGCGATGCTGTCATTACTTGGAATAAGTTTGGGGCACTGTTATTGAAGATAGTCACTGGGACTCGCATCATATTCTTTTGTAAACTCTTACAGATGGCAAAGTTTTATCCTGTGAGGGTGGATTTGATTATTGGCATATGCCAGAAGTGGAAACAAGCTTCAGGCATAAGGTGGCTAATTAAAAATGAGATGATTAGTTTATTTGAATATTTAATTCTACCTGTTCATAAACGCTTTGATCTATTGCTCTGCAACTGCACATCTTATATCTGTAATAAGGCAGGTGTGGTGGTAAGAATCAGAGGGAGCCAGCTTCATGGGTGGCAGGGGCCTGGAGGCCTCCCCGCTGGGCTGGAGGGTTACAGGGCAGCGGCTGGTGCAGCCAGGGAATGAGTACTTAGCAGTAAGCAAGTGTGCCGGCATCTTAACAGCAGAGGGTTCACCAGCACCGGGGTGGATGCCGCCCGGCCACGGTGAGGGCAGCGAGGCCTGGAAAGGCTGCCCCGTAGGGGATATTGAAAGGGAGGCCTTGGCTTCTTTTCCAGGCAGAAGTTCCCTGATGGAGAATGTGCCCATGAGAGGGTTAGGCTAGCCAAGATGAAGAGTCATACCGGTAGCAATAGAATGGGCTTTCTTTATGTAATACAACACTTCGTGATCTTAAAGTCCTTAAATAAGCACTGTCTCAGCCGTCATCCTAGAGAAGTAAAGAACTACACGAGTCAGTCACTGAAACAGGACTGGAACTCACATCTCTCTCTTTTTAAAAAGTTTAACAGTGCATTTTATAAGAGCACTAGAATTTAGGTACATTCCACAGAACTGTAAAAACTTTGAATACAGGCTACAAGAATTAACATTATTTTTTACCAATTAAGAACATACATATCTATACTTAAATATACTTTATAAACTATGTCATAAGCAAGTCCTAAATTTGTGATTGTTAAAAACAAAACTGATGTTAATTAGCCTGTAGTAAAAACAGATTAAAAGCCCATTTACAATTCTCTGTAAACTAGTATCAGTCCCTTTGTTAACCTAGAGTTAGAGATGAGTGTCTATGGTATTCTACTAAGCAATATGCTTTAGTGCCTTCTTAAAATCAAAGCTGTTCAATGGATCTTTTGCTATGTCTGATGTAAAAAGTCTAGTAATGCTTAAATTACAGAAAATTTTAAGGTAAGTTTTAAAATACACTTATAGGCGGGGTCCAACAGTTTGGCAATGACTGATTGGCTCTTACCAAAGTTTACCAAAAAAACTGACTTAAAGAACAAAGATTATTTATTTATTTATTGTGGTACTAGGGATGGAATGCCGGGGCATTTTACCTCTGAGCTACACTGCCAGCCCTATTTTATCATTTTATTTTGAAACAGGGTCTCACTAAATTCTGGAGGGCCTTAGTTGCTGAGGCTAGTCTTGAACCTGTGATCCTCTTGTCTCAGCCTCCAAGTACTGGGATTACAAATGTGTGCTACCACACCCGGTTAAGATTTTATGTTTCATCAAGATAATTTCCTATATTTTCTACTGATTTTGTTACTTTTTTTTGGTACTGGAGGTTGAACCCAGAGGCATTCTACCTCCAAGATATACCTCGGCCCTATTATTTATTTTTATTTTGAAACAGAGTCTTGCTAAGTTCCTGAGGGTCTCACTAAATTGCTGAGGGTGTTCTTGAATGTGTGATTCTCCTGTCTCAGTCTCCCAAGTACTGGGATTACAGGCGTGCACCACCATACCTGGCTTTGTTCCACTTTTGATTGCTTAAAAAACTTAAGTCCTATAAGAGTTAGGGTTTATTAAAATCTTTTTTGTTTGTTTGCTTTGGTACTGGAGTCTGAACACAGGGCCATTCTATCTCTGAGCGACACCTCCCGCCCTATTCTTTGTTTTGAGTCAGTTTCCCTAAATTGCTGCGGCTGGCCTTGAACCTGCTATCCTCCTCTCTCAGCCTCCCAGGTACTGGGATTACAGGCATGCACCACCACAGCCAGCTTTAAATCTTTATTTGTACTAAAGTCTCTGGTTTGTAACTCTGGAATTCCCATTTCTAAGCTGAGGGCTGCTCCCATCCCACTCAGGTGCCTCCAGGAAGTGTAGGATTATCAGGCCTGCCTTCAGAGGCTAGGGCACCTGGGCATCACTGACCAAACACCTACACACCGATGTGTGTTGATCCGTCCTGTGCAAGTTACACAAACGGTCCCAAACCTATAAATGAGCGGGGTGGGGAGAAGTGGGACTCAATCATGGAAGGAAGCCGAAAACAGAAGCTGAACTCGGAAAAGAGACTGGTGACAGGAGCAGTAACAGTAGGTTTCCAACTCTGGGGCACAAACTCAGGTTGGAGAGCAGGTCCCCATCTCTTGAGTCCCCCAGGAGTTCTTTGTCCCCTGCATGCAGCTCCAGCTCAGGCCAGGCGCAGGTGGGCCACCTGACCTGAGGCTGGGTGGAGCTGCCTTTCCCTGGGGTGCACACACACTCCAGCAGGAAGCCCTGCCCGCTGCAGATAGCAGAGGGCTCTGTTGTGCCCGGAGGGTGTTTTATTTTGACTACTCTGGGATCAACTTTCCAAAACAGACCTTTGCCAGTGCAGGAATGGAGACTGGATGGTAATGAAAGGTGTCCTCCCCACCCACCGCAATCCCCACCAACTCCCAGCTCTTGTTGATTATTTTTTTAAATACCCCCATGCCTCCTATTGATTCTGATAACAATAAAGTTTGTTTTACGTGGTATGTCCAGGAAGAGCAGGCTTAGGGTGCAGTTGGGGCAGGGGGAGGTTCTCTCTCTGGTCCTGCAACTCATCTCATGTGAAGTCATGTGATTTTATGCTCAGTTTCCTATCTGTGAAAAGGAGTTGGGGACCCTTATTTTATATAAGGCCTATAATGGCCATGCCAGGCAATGCAATCCTCTTAAAAGAATGTGGAAAATAATGTAGTAACATGGACCAGCAATTCCACTTCTAACTCAGTAGAAACTCGAGAAATGTGTCAGTGTGTCCACCAAAGACATGTTCAAGAATGTTCTCAGCGGCTCTGTTCTTCAGCTCCAACTGGAAACAAACTAATGTCCACAAACACTAGAGCAGACAGCTATATTGTGGTGCATTAACACAGTGGAAGGCTGACCAGCAATCTGAATGAATAAACTAAAACTGCAAGAAACAATGTGGGGAAGGAAGCCAACCCCCCCTGTTGGTGGCTGGGTCTGGTCCAGGTGTGCTGCTAACGCTACTCTAGGGCCTCCCATGTCTGCCACAGTCTTCTCCCCGTCATCCTTTTGGCTCAAAGGCAAGTCAACATTTTGGCTGTTAATGGTGGCAGAGCCCTGTGGTCACCCTGCCCCTTCCTGCCTGTGCATCTCTATGTCCAGTACAGCATCCTCTGCTGCAGGCAGCCTTCCCCATTGTAGGATTCACCTCCACACGGGCTCCTTGGAATCTCACCATCCCTGTCACGATACTCAGCCTGGCCTTCATATCTCTTGGTCTTTTGAGCATGACTTTTTTTTCTTTTTGTACTGGGATTGAACCCAGGGGCGTTCTACCTCCCAACTACACCCCTCAGCCCTTGTAAAAACTTGAACAGGTTCTTGCTAAGTTGCTGAGGGTCTCTCTAAGTTGCAGAGGTTGGCCTCAAACCTACAATCCTCCTGTCTCAGCCTCCCAAGTACTGGGATTACAGGTATGTGCCACCATGCCTGGCTCTGAGGATGATTCTGATGTTGAAATTGCCAACTGATTTTTCCTCTGCCTCCAATGAGAATTTCAGACTTATTTATGGGACATATAATCAAGAATTTAGTTATCTTGGTGCCCTTTCTGGTTCCACGTCATGGCCCATCTCTTTCCTTCCTCATGCCTTCCTCACAATGACTGTTTCTGGTTAATTTCCAATAGGATTTCAGATGATCACCTGGATAAAGACCATAAGGGTGTGTCTTCTCTTTAGGATATTTATGTTTTGTATAGGATTCAGGAAGTCCATTGCCCAAATCACAAGTCCTGTCTGTTCTTCAAGCCTATAGACAAGAATTCACTTTCTTCAGAGGGACCAGAAAAATTCCAGTGAAAACGTGGCAGCCCTCAGGGTAAGGGTGCCAAGGAGCGAGGTTAGCAGATGACTGAGTCATAATAAAGGCCCACAGGGAACAGATGTCCTGGAAAATACCACTGTACTGTCTTCTCTCTGGACCCCTGCTAGTTTCATATTCCCTGAGACTCTGCCCAACCCCTGGAGATGTTCTTTTATAATTTTGTATCAGCTAAGAGAAAAGGAAAATGAAGGCTGCTTTGTGGTCACATTGTCAGGATTAATAAACATTTACCATTTTCTGAAGGAAAAGAACAAGTGCTGGGAAATCTTGTTGGGGATTGTGCTTCATTTTACTCTATGAGTTATGCTCTTCTGAAGGTCAAAAGCTTAGCAAAACGTTGTTACAAAAATGCTGTAATTAAGATTCATTTAGAGACGGATAAAAATGTGTCTAAGAAGATTATCAAGTTATGACTCAGCCTAACCATGTAAATCTTTTTAAAAAGTAGCTGATGTTTCATAAGAAGCCCGATTTAAAAATATCTCTACTGTTCTTCCCAGGAAAGATATCATGCAGACAGAGATTAAGAAGAAAAAATCTAGTGTTTTGGAGGCTTAGAAGTTTAGAGGTGAGATATTTATTCTATAAGATCATTAAAGATTTTTTAAGTCAATTTGGGGTTATGGGATGGATATACTTCATACATGCAAAAATTTGTTTTCATAAAACAGTTTTTGTAATGAAATTATCTGCCCTACTTGGTGATCTCTTTTTTCTGTAGAGCAGTGGCTTTCAAATTTGAGTATTTATTATAATCACCAGGAGGACTGTTGAACCCTAAATCACCCTCAGAGATTCTGATTTGGTAGGTGTGGGATGGAGTCCAAAACGGTACTCTAACTAGTTCCCCATATTGATGCTGCTGGTCTGAGACCACACTTTGAGAACCATTGATCTAGATCATTGTAAACCTGACTGCACATTAAAATTACCTGGGGGAGCTTTAAAAAGTATCCAGCACTTGCCACACCAGGCCAACCGAACCAGAAAATCTCTGTGGGGAGAGCCTGGGCTTAGAATGATTCAGAAGCAGCCCAGGGTATTACTGATACATAGCTGGGGTTGACAATTTTTGTTCTAGGTGAAACTTAATCATATGGCTGTCTTCAAAAATCATGATACCAAAGCAGTTTAGCAGCAGGTGCCCGGAGAGACTCGCAGTCCTTCGCAAGTGTGGTTTGTGGGTTGTGCATCATGATCAGCTGGGTGCTTGTTGAACTGCAGACTTCCGTGCCCACCACTGTCTGGCCAGCCCACTCTGCAGGGAGGCATCCTCCGGAGTAGGGCAGCAGAAGTTTCTGAAGGGAGTTTGTGTTGTGCTATCAGCAAGATTACAAAGGGCGCTCAGGGAGTGTTCCTCTGCCAGATAGCCAGAAAGGCGGCCTGATCAGTACGTGTTCACATTGTGCCTTGCATGTGATAGCTAGTCTGTCCACACTGTCGGACAATGAATACTTTTTAGATGTTTAAAGGAAAGGCAGAATTTGTGAGGCTCAGTGAAAAGTGAAAATATGAGGCCTTTTGTTCATAAATTATTAAGAATTTAAGGTGGCAGCAGCAAAGAAAGCCAGTCCTGATGTAATGCTAATCCAACCAAACTTTTGTTCAAATAAGAAAGTCTGCTCAGAGGTAGCAGGTGTGTGTGTGTGTGTGTGTGTGTGTGTGTGTGTGTGTGTGAGAGAGAGAGAGAGAGAGAGAGA
>PVJS01005944.1:0-61958 GCA_004027185.1 Glis glis | reverse complement strand
GGTTTGTGGCCAGCCTCAGCTACTTAGTGAGGCCTCTGCAACTTAGTGAGATCCTGTTTCAAAAAATAAAGAATAAGCCGGGCGTGGTGACGCATGCTTATAATCCCAGTACTTTGGGAGGCGGAGACCATAGGATCTGGGTTTGTGGCCAGCCTCAGCTCTCTCTCTCTCTCTCTCTCTCCCTCTCCCTGTCTCGCTCTCTCTCTCTACTTAGTGAGGCCCTCCGCAACTTCGTGAGATCCGGTTTCAAAATAAAGTATAAAAAATAGGGCCGGGGGTGTAGCGCGGAGGTAGAACGCCCCTGGGTTCAATCCCCAGTACCGCAAAAAAAAAAAAAAAAAGAAGAATAAAAGAATAGGGCTGGGGGTATAGCTCAGAGGTAGAATGACCCTGGGTTCAATCCCCGGTACCACACACACACACACACACAAAAGTTAAAGAAAAGCAACAAGAACATCCACACAAGTTGATCTATGACAATGTACACCTACAAAAGTATTTCAACTTTGTTATTGGACTTGAGCCTCAAGGCAACTCCTGCAAAGCAGGCAGAAGAGAAATCTTACTGCCCTTGTCCTCGCTGTTAGTTGTGGTATTAGAGGTGTTGTTAGAGGGCGAGAACCGGAAGCCCGCTCTTTCACATGGAATCGGAGCTCTTTCGGTTCCCGTCCTCCTGCATGAATGCTCTGCCTTCACACACGTTTCTTTCCAAGTTTTTTACAGGTGTGTGGGGAGAGATGATTAAGGTACAGTCAGAGGAAGTATTGGGGTGGGGGTGACACAGAGTTGGGACCTGGGAGTGGCCGGGGGTGTGTGTAAGATTCTGGGGTCTCACCGGCAGAGTCGCTGGCCATGAGCTGGTTTGTCAGGAGCTTCTGGGCCTCCAGGTTGTAGGCTCCAGCCAGGTTCATGGCAATCAGGATGCTGGGGTTTGGAAGGGCTGACGAGGCCACCGAGTTCTCCATGAGCACCTGTAGGCCGTCGACCCAGGACTGCTGTGCTGAGGGGACGGCTGGGAAGAGAAGAGTCGCTTACTAAACCCCTCACCCTCATTCCCTCTCCTCAGAAACAGGATTCCTGCGTCTCTTATGCCTTTTTGGTGCACTGTAATTAAAGATCATAGCGAGGTTCCAAGTGATAGAAACATACATGCACACAGCACTTGGTGCGTTTCCTTCCCCACCCCACCCCGCTCCCTCCTTCTCCTTCCCCATACATATTAGTGACACCTTCGTAAATGGACTTAGCAGTATTTGAACTGTTTGCTTCATCAGTTCTTCTTTTTCCCCTCCACCTCCCTCCCTCCAATCTCCTTCCACTACTCCACAGGCCTCCCTCCTCATTTATCCGAAGTCTCTTTTGTTTCCCAATTTCTCTCTAGCTTCCACATATGAGAGGAAACATTCAACCCTTGACTTTCTGTGACTGGCTGACCTTGCTTAGTGTGGTGTTCTCTAGTTCCATCCATTTCTTGTAAATGACATAATTTTTTTTTTGCAACACTGGGGATTGAACCCAGGGGCATTCTACCTCCGAGCTATACCCTCAGTCCTATTTTTTTATTCTTTATTTTGAAACAGGGTCTCATTAAGTTGCAGAGGGCCTCACTAAATAGTTGAGGCTGGCTGCAAACCCGGATCCTCTGGTCTCAGCCTCCCAAGTATTGGGATTACAAGCGTGCACCATCATGCCTGGCTAATTTTGTTCTTTTTTATGGCTGAGTAAAGTTCTATTGTGTGTCTATACCATATTTTCTTTACTCACTTATCTGTTGATGGACACCTAGGTTGGTTTCATATTTGGCAATTGTGAATTATGGTGCTATAAACATGTATCTAGAATAGATAAAGAACTTAAAAATTAACACATACAAAAGACAACCCAATCAAAATCTGGGCAATAGAACCACATAGACACTTCTCTTATGCCTTTTAAGAAAAGACTTGATTGGCATTGATTCCTAAGTGATTGAAGAAAAATGCAGAAAACATTGGTATTTTTTTTAGGCCAATTAGTCCTTAGAGCTTCTCAAATAATCTATATCTTTAAGAAAGTTAGTTTTCAATTACTAACTTTAAGCAATATGGCTCACAGATGTTTCACATGATTTCTAGCATTTTCTTAGAAATCACTGATTTCCTTTCATCCACCTCCCTTTCCATGAAGACTATCAAAAGATTTGGGACATGATCTGTCCTCGGCAAGTACGAAAACCTCCCACTTGTGAGGATCTGGTCTCAGTGTCCACCGACTGTTTGTCTTGTACCCGCAGCCATTATCCCTGCAATAGTAATTCAGTTTCTCTTATTACAAACGCCTCGACTGGGCTCTCAAGGAACCTGGGCTATCAAGTCAGGAATGATGGACAACACCTGCTCGCATTCTGTCTTACCCACTTTGGAATTTCTATGGCGATTGCTACTTCACCCACTCTCCCATCAGCACACCTCAGCGTCTGAGGTCTCTGCCTCTCCCAAGGGCAACTGCTTCCCTGGCCTCAGAACAAACTCCGTACTCACGGCATGAGCTTCGGGACTGGGTACTGGTCCCAGCCACAGCCCAGAGAAGGTTCAGGAGGTGGAGGGCAAGCCAGGCCATGTCACTCTCTCCCGTTCTGTCGGCAGACGCCAGTACTTGCAAGTGGAGCATTTTTCTACTTTCTCTCATATGTGGTTATCTTCGTAGAACAGTTTGCTCCATTCTTAACTGCCTATGCTGACCTCTCCTTCTGTGATACAACTACTTTCTATTTGCTTATCTAAATTTACCTATGATATAGACCCTGGTAAGCAGCACAGTAATATGAGAAACTTATTAGGGCTGGGTGTGGAGCAAAGAAAATCACCAGGAAGTGTACTTTACCAAATTTCTGGGTTATTATAATGGGAAGTCTGGCTAATATGAGAGAATAAACAATACTTCTCCAAGGTCTTACTATATCCAGTCAAATAATTTACTGGACATTTCTCTGCAAACACTTCATTGAAGGTTGGGCAATTGGTAGGCATAAGCTCATTTTATGGTCCAAGGCGCCCTTTTAGGCTCTCAGGTAGGGATCTTCCAGGTGAAGTCTGGCTTTATGCAATTAATTAAATTAACCTGGACCTGGTTATGGCCCAGACTCTTTGAGGCTGTTGGAATTTAGGCAAGAAATGGACTTCCATACCTGGCATGGTGGCGCACGCTTGTAATCCCAGTACTTGGGAGGCTGAGATCAGAGGATCCGGGTTCACGGCCAGCCTCAGCTACTTAGTGAGGCCCTCTGCAACTTAGTGAGACCCTGTTTCAAAATAAAGAATAAACAAATAAGGCTGGGGGTGTAGCTTGGAGGTAGAATGCCCCTGGGTTCAATCCCCAGTACCGCAAAAGAAAGAAAACAAAAAGAAATGGACTTCCGTTTCACCAATACTGTTTTGTTTGATTTCTCTTTCCTTATCCAGGGATAAAAATAGTCCCGAACACCCAAGGCCATCAGAGACTATTATCTTTTACAGTAAGCAATTAGATAATATGGGATTGGTTAACTATAGTGTGTATACACTTTTTATTTTCCAGAAGTGTAGCCATATTATAAATCAAAGTATATGCCCCTCTACACCAGAGAACTAGAATTTTGAAATTATGAAGGAAAGGGCTGATTCTTTTCCTGCATTTTAATTAGGGGGAAATTTTCCAGTGGCTCCCATCTCAGAATAAAAGTCAAAGTTCTTTTTTGGCACTGGGGATTGAACCCAGGGGCATTCTACCGCCGAGCTACAGCCCCAGCCCTATTTTTTTTTTTTTTTTTGCGGTACCGGGGATTGAACGCAGGGGCATTCTACCTCCGCGCTACGCCCCCGGCCCTATTTTGTATACTTTATTTTGAAACCGGGTCTCACGAAATTGCAGAGGGCCTCACAAAGTAGCTGAGGCTGGCCGCGAACCCAGATCCTCCGGTCTCAGCCTCCCAAGTACTGGGATTCCAAGCGTGCGCCACCATGCCCAGCAAAAGTCAAAGTTCTTTTAATGACTTACAAGGCTCCGTATGCTATGGCCTCTGGATTGCCCTTATACCCTCATTTCCAACCACCTTGTCCCATGTCCACTCTGCTCCAGACATGGAGAATTTCTTGTGTTCCTTGAAAACTTAAGCCAGCTTTGCACTGGAAGTCCTCTCTATCCAGGGCACTCTTCCAAGGATCCCCATAGTGGTTCCTCACTTCCTTCATGTCTTCGCCCAAGGGCGAGCTTCCAGGGGGGGTTCTGGACCATCTCATGGTAGCCAGCCTCCCCCCACCAACACTCAGCATGGCTTACCTGCATCACTCAGCACGCTCTGGCACACGATGTGCGTAGTTGCTTCTTGTTGGTCTCGCTCCCACCACAATGCCTGCTCCCAGGAGGCAGCCTTTGTTGTTCTCACAGCTCTAGCCCCACCACTGTGACTTGAATGAGTAAATTAATGAACAAATACAAGACATGGGCTCTAAAACACTGTCTTCTTTCTCAGGGATTGTTGGTGTTGTGAGGTGAGAGCACAGGGTGCACATTGGGGTATGCTGGACAGTTTCTAACATGAACTATGTCTCCACCTCCTGCTGTCCATGCCCCTGTGGAGTCCCCTTCTGGAGGTGCGGGCAGCTCTCACTTCTAAGGAATGTAATGCAGCGGAAGTGATGGGTTCAGTTACTGATCGCCCTCTGGCGCGCGCTCTCTCTCTAGCTCTTCTTGCTCCTTGCTGTGATGAAGCCAGCTGCCAAGTTGTGAGCTGCCTTATGGAGAAGCCCATGTGGTACCTCGAGTCAACATCCAGCGAGACAGGAATGCTGCCAACACCCCTGTGAGTGAACTTGAAAGCAGGTCCTTCCCCAGGCAAGCTTTGAGGTGAAGGCAGCCCCAGCTGACATGCTGGTTGCAGCCTCGTGAGAGATCCTAAGCCAGAGGGCCCATTTAAGTCCTCCCTGGATTCCGAACCCACAGGAAGTGTGTGAGAATAAATGTTATTGTCTTAGGCCCATTAAGCTTTGGGGTAACTTGTTATTCAGCAGTGTATAAATCCAATACATTGTATATGGTGGGAGATAAGACCAGAAAGACCGTTTCGGTACATGGTGGAGGGTCTGGTATGCCGGGTAAAGGAGCAGCCGGTGGAATAATGCCACTCCCCCACCAGATGCCTGTGTCCTAGTCCCTGGAACCTGTGGGGTGTGAACTAGGCTGTATGACAAGGGGGCATTAAAGTTGCACATGGAACTGAGGTTGCTGATGAGCTGACTGTAAATAGGAAGGTTAGGCCGGGCGTGGTGGCGCACGCTTGTAATCCCAGTACTTTGGGAGACGGAGACCCGAGGATCGGGTCTCCGGGTTCACGGCCAACCTCAGCACGCATGCGCGCGCACTCGATCCATTGATCTATCGATCTCTCTGTCTCTCCTCTCTCTCTCTCTCTCTCTCTGTCTCTGTCTCTCTCTCTCTACCTAGTGAGGCCCTCCGCAACTTCGTGAGACCTGGTTTCAAAAATAAAGCATAAAAAAAAAATAGGGCCGGGGGTGTAGCGCGGAGGTAGAACACCCCTGCGTTCAATCCCCGGTACCGCAAATAAATAAATAAATAAATAAATAAATAAATAAATAAATAAAATAGGAAGGTTAGTTTGGATTATTGGGGTCAGCCCAGTGTGATCATAGGGGCCCTCACAAGTGGAAGAGGGAAGCAGGAGAGTGGTTAGAGGAGAGTTGAGAATGATGCAGTTGCTGGCTTTGAGGACAGAGGGGGGCCATGATCCGTGGAATGCGGGTGGTCCAGAAGCTGGAAAAAGCAAGGGAATGGATTCTCCCTTCGGTCCTGCAGAAGGAACACTGACTCCAGAGCTGTAAAATACCACGCTTCTCTTGTTTTAAGCTAACGAATCCTCGGTAATTTGGTGTAGCAGCAATAAGGATCTAATACAGGATTCGGTACTCCGCGTGGTGCTGACCTTGGGTTCCAGAGCCTGTTCATGACCATGCTGAGCTGATCCATGTGCCCTTCTTGGGTAGCTCTTTAAACTTGCACTTAAAGCACTTACAGCCGCAGTTACCACAAGGCTGGTTATGACATGATATAGTCGCAGTTAGCAAATAAATCCCACAACAGGAATCCCACAAGCCAAGCATTTCTTACCTGATACATTTTGACAGTCCTTAGTTAAATGTTCCCTGAGCTTATTTATTTATTTGCTTATTTTTCTGTGCTGAGGGTTTTTTTTTTGTGGTACCGGGGATTGAACCCAGGGGCAGTCTACCTCCGAGCTACACCCCCGGTCCTATTTTTTATCCTTTATTTTGAAACCGGGTCTCACGAAGTTGCAGAGGGCCTCACTAAATAGCTGAGGCTAGCTGCAAACCCGGATCCTCCGGTCTCAGCCTCCCAAGTACTGGGATTACAAGCGTGCACCATCACATCCGGTTCTGTGCTGAGTATTTTTGGTATCAAAGCACCCAGACATTCACAGAGTTTATTTGTGGAGATTATTCTATTTGCTGTGGCATTCATATATTTATTGGACATTTGTATTTCTTCTTCTGAGAAGTGCCTATCTAGTTCAGTTACCCAGTTTTTTCCCCTGTGGTGCTAGGGATGAAACCCAGGGGCCTTCTACCTCCAAGCTACACCCCCAGACATACTTTATTCTTTATTTGGAAACAGGGTCTTGCTAAGTTGCTAAGAGCCTCACTAAGTTGCTGAGGCTGGCTTTAAGCCTGTGATCCTCCTGTTTTAGTCTCCCAAATACTGGGATTATAGGCATGTGCCACTGCGCCCAGCTTATCAATTGCCCAGTTTTTGAATGGGTAATTTTTTTAGTGTTAAGTTTTTGAGTTCTTTATATATTGTAGATATTAGTTCTCTATCAGAGGAATAGCTGGTAAAGATTTTCTTCCATTATGTAGGCTCTCTCTTTAGATTTTCGATTGTTTCCTATGCTGCACAGAGCTTTTTAATTTGATGCCATCCCATTTATTGATTCTGTTTTATTGCCAGAGCTCTGGGGGTCTTACTGAGAAAGTCATTATCAGTGCCTATTTGTTGGAGAGTTGGTCCGATGTTTTCTTCTAGTAATTGCAAACTTTCTGTTTTAATTTCTAGGTCTTTAATACATCCTGAGTTGAATTTTATGCAAGATGAGAGATGGGGGGGGTCTAGTTTCATTCTTCTACACGTGGATATCCAGTTTTCCAAGCACCATTTTTTGAAAAGGCTGTCTTTTCTCAAGTGTAGGTTTTTGGTACCTTTGTGAAAGATCAACTGGCTATAAGTGAGAGGATTTGCCTCTATATCTTCTATTCTATTCCTTTGTTCTATATTGTATAACAGTATTAATGTGTGAAAAACATATACTCATAAAATATTAAGATTAGGAACAAGGGTTATGTTAAAATATTTATTTACAAATATACCACACACCTGATTAATCCAGTGGCTACAGGCTGTGTTGATGGACTAATACAGAGGTTGTCTGGAGCCCCCACCCCTGGCATTATTCCTTTAACAACCAGCAAAGAAGTATTTCGATATTTTAACAATTTGTGCAGCCTTGCCATCATATAGTGGCAGATAATCTGTCATGCCTAGGATTTCTAGCATCATTTTCTAATTTTGTATATGAGGCTTATAGAGAATCTTCTTAAAGAAATTTCCATAATTGGAGGCTTAGCTGAAAACATAATACATGTCTTCTGACCCCCAGTCTATTTCTCTTTCTGTTTCCTGTAGTCAGTTCTTCTCTATCTTCTTCTAACTCTATTGGGTTAATGCGGAGGGAATGAAGGCAAATATTCTATATTAGATTGGTGATTGATTGCCAAACTGCATTGTCTGATTGCTCAACTGGCCACACATCAAGATCATTATTCAGCAGTACATTCCCTTTGGAAAGCCTTCCAGTTTTAGTCTACAACATTCCCAAATCCCAGGGGAGAACATGGAAGAAAGTTAAATTTTACTGTGGAGATCAAAGAGAATCTAGACGCCCCCGAGAATTGGAGAATGAACAGAGTTAGTTGCCATTTGCAACATTAAGACAATTTCTCAATATACCTTGTCTACAATTTTGAGAAGTAGCCTGGAATTCTATGTCTCATGGGTTAGTGGGGTAGTGAGATGCACATGAGCCCTGCTTCCAGTCAGACTTCTTCTATGACTGTGGGTAAGTTATGTAACTTACCCAACCCTTCGCTTCTTCATTTAAAAATTGTGGATCTTAACACCTATTTCACAGACATTGGACAATAAATCACCCAAGAAATTGTGAAATGCTGTACATATTATCACTTCTAGTAGTGCAGCTGGAGTTCCTATTGTTAGACATAGAGAATGCAGGAAACGTGATTTTCCTTGCCCACTTTCTTCACTGTAAAAGAAACAGTCAAGAAGATCTGAATGGGGCAATTGTAGGAAGGTCATGGTTTGTCACAGGCACAATAGGACAATTGTGAGTCATTTTCCTGAGATTTTGTCAAAGCATCCAGTTCAGCAGATTTTCTGGCAGTAAAGCAGACTTTTTAGTTCCTGGTCAACCACTCAAATCATCTTCCTTGACCACTAAAGCAAATTTAATTATTGAACAATGAATTAAACTTCAAAGCCTCCATAGAAATCTTCTGTTCTCCTGATCCAACAGGGAAAATGACAGTCCAGGAAGAAAAATTTGAGTTGGAAGATTCTGTGCTTTAGCCTGTTTGAATACAAGTCTGTCTTCTGTGGTTTTGATTTCTTCTTGTTGGCTACAGAGTACCAGGAATACGTAGCCACAGATAGCACCATCTAGCCATCTTTGTCTGGTTTAATTCCAGGGTACAGACTCACAAAAGAGAAACCATGTACCTTCAAGCTATGCCAAACTACAGGAGATCAAGTGCTTCAACTCTCTCCCCTCATTATCCTCAATGATGAATGAAGATAGATAAATTCAGAAGCATTGAATCACCTAGGTAATAAGGGGTCAAATTAGACCCAAGCCTAGTTTACCATCTTTCCACTTACTATTCTTTAATAGAACCACACCGTCTCTGGAGCCAGCACTCACAGGAGAGATGATGGGGCTCTCATCTACATCTCACAGGGAAGAGTTGAAGGGAGGGAAATATTCAGCTTGAAATATCTAAACTTAATAATGATAAGAGAACAGTCTATATTACCTGAAAAAGCTTATTATCATTACTATTTTTCTGTGTAGTTTCAACGGGTTAGCTCAAAACCCATGGGTTGTACTGCACCTCAAAATCAAAAGATAAATTTCCATGATCTTGAAGTTTTGGGGATTACGGATTTTCTGTCATTGGAAATGAATAAAACAGATGGTTACTTGGTGGGGATTCTGTGACAGGATCACATAGGAAGACTAGTTAGGCAAGTTAACACAGAATCTATGATCCCTCTTAAATCAGTACTCATTTTGGAACTTTCCTCATCATTATTTGGTACCATTTCCATCCCTGATGGAGTCCAGACACTTACAGAACTGACATGGAGTCTTAGTGAACTCTACACAGAGCGCTCTGTTCATAGCTTTCAGGAGACTGTCACACTAGAATAATTTTAGTTCAAAGCGTACTCACCACAGATCTGGCATAGTTGGATTGGGATAAGAGAAAGCAATAGGAGCCCCACTAAGGGCAGCTGGTGTGATGGTCTCATCTCTCCAACAGTGTACTGGAGCACCGAAGGCTTGACTGGTTCCACGGTGTTGAGGATTTGGCCTGGGTGATGGGCAGAGGGTAGTTGAGCTCCTCCTCCAGGTTGTCTTAGCCCCTGTCACTCAAGCAACTATTGAGCAACGTCAAGAGGTGTGGTCAAGTGTGTTTATGCAAGTAATATGACAAATCAGGAAGAAGACTTGAAAGACGTGGTTAGAAGAATGAGGAAATAATTTTTCTTTGTTTCCTATCCTTCACCTTCAGAATTCACATTAGTTACTTGACTTTAGCTCAATGGTATAAAGTAGGCGAATGACTGTTTTCAGTAATGTTTCCCTCTTTTCCATTATACTTTGGCTATGTTTAATTCATATTTCCTGAGAAATTAGATTTGATGGAGCAAGGGCATGCAACATAAAAAAAAAAGGAAAGTAGGAATTGTCAGTCTGAATTGAAGTAGGCAGGATTAGGGAAGCTGCACCTGGGAGCATCTTTGGCATGTTGGTTTTTGACCTAAAATTTTCTCCTAAGATAGATGATCCCCAGAGAGCTTCTTAGCCCAGGAGGAAAACCAGAGGGATATGAATAAAATGTGAATTTCTGCCCTGCCAGAAGAGTTGCTGCATGCTACATAAGGACGTGTTGCCTATCGCAGTTCTTTCAAGAACTACCAGAGAACACTGTGTAGCTAAGGACTTTGCCATGATTTGTGACACACTCTTTGCATTGTAATTTTGTGATGGTTAATTTTCTGTGTCAACTTGGCTGGCTATCGAATGCCTAGATGAAACATTTCTGATGTGCCTGTGAGGGTATTTACAGATGGCTCATTCAACATTCTCACTGATATCATACAAAACAACTGACCACACAACTCAGAGGAAGAAAGATTTGTTTGCTCACAGTTTTTTTGGAGATTTCAGATTCGGTCCATGTGAGGTCAACATCTTTGGATCTCAGGGCATGGTGGCCGGAAGCAGAGAGAGGGAGAGAGCCAGGGGTCTGCTCTCACATGATGGAGGCCAGAAGCAAGAGAGAGCCAGCAAGCAAGGGGATTCAAAGACAAAAGCACAGTCCCTGAGTCCACATCCCCAGGGACCCACCTTCTCCAGCCACACCCCACTGGCCTAGGTTACCACCCAGGCCATGGTAAATCCATTGTGATGGATTTATCTACTGATGAGAGTACAACCCTCATGATTTAATTATACCAACTCTGAACATTAATATATGAACTTTTCATGGTACATTCTATATTTAACTATAACAACAGATAATATTAGAATTTGAACCAGTGAATTCAGTAGATTTCCCTCTCCAATGTGAGTGGACAGGTGGAAGAAGGACGAGTTTATGCATTTCTGCCTCCCATCAGCCTGCTTGAGCAGGGGCATCTCATCTCATCCTCTGTAGCCCTTGGATTAGGATTTACACCATTGGATCTTCTGGTTCTCAGACCTTCAGACTCATACTGAATTGTACCACTGGCTTTCCTGGGTCTCCAGCCTGCAGACAGCTGATCATGGGACTTCTTACCCTCCATAATTGTGTATATCAATTCCTCATAATCTCTCCCCCACCTCTTTCTTTCTTTTCCCTACTGTTTCATGTTCTGTTTCTCTGGAGAACCCTGACTAATACCACTTCTTTACATAGCATATTTTCCAGTCTATAGACGGCATTCAGGAAATACATATTTAACGTAAAGTATAACAGAAGCCAGGGAATACCAAGATAAGATGAATATAACAAAAACCCTAGGCCCAAGTTTCTTAAAAGTGACACTATAAACATTTTGGGCCAGATAATTTTTTGTGGTCTTGTGTATTGTAGGTGGTCATTGTCCCTGGCCAGTAGAACTACCCCTGCCCCCAACTGTCTTGACAAAACATTGCCTCCAGACTTTGCCACAAGTTCCCTGGGGGACACAATTGCCTTTTCCTACCCCAGAGATGGAAAGTATTTTTCAAGTCTTTAAGTAGCCTACGTTTTCTGTCGGGATAATCTCATCCTATAACTTTATCAGTAGTTTGGTCCCACCAAGTGTAGGACCAGTAATATTGCCTCCTTTTAACTGACTGTTAACCACGGTCACATTCTTACTTCTATTATATTTAGATGATTTCTCAGGACTCATCGTTACAATCACTTCCTCGCATCTACCCCCAGTTCCTTGGTCTTTCTCTTGCTTTTTAATATTTATTTTATTTTTATTTTTTCCCAGTCATGCTTAATCCCAACTCTCTGTTCTCTCTCTGAACCCACACAGTGTAATGAGGCTGCTATAGTCTGAATGCTGTGTTTCCCCCAAGTTCATATGGTGAAGCCAAACTCCAGAGGTGATGGTATTAGGAGGCAGGACCTTTGGGAGGCAACTAGTCTTGAGGGTAGGACCCTCATAAATGGCCTTAGTGCCCTTACTAAAAAAGTCCTCGTGAAACACCTTGCTCCTTCCACCATGTGAGGACAGCAGGAAGTGCTCTCTGTGAAGGAGCAGCCCTCGCCAGACACTGAATCTGCTGGCGCCTTGATCGTCGGCTTCCCAGCCTCCAGAACTGTGAGAAATAAATGTTTATTTATAAGTTATCCAGCTTATGGTATTTTGTTATAGCACCTCAAACAGATTAAGACAGAGGCTGAAGGAAAAGAACCAATTATGTTGATTTAGCTTGCTAGCCTCAATTCACGCTTAGTAACCTGAAGAGGACTCACAATACTGACTGGCAATCAAACCACTTCCTACATAATTACTTTTTCTATCATCCTTTATAATGGTAACATCTTCTATCCTTGGCCCTCACCCTCTAACGTCAACTCTGCCATCCTCGCTCTCAGCTGATGATCTTGCTGCCTATGTTTTTGAGACAAGTGACACAATAAGAAGAGATATTTCAGCCGGGTGTGGTGGCACACGCTTGTAATCCCAGTATTTTGGGAGGCGGAGACCGGAGGATCCGAGTTTGCAGCCAGCCTCAGCTCTTTCTCTCTCCCTGTCTGTCTGTCTGTCTCTCTCTACTTAGTGAGGCTCTCCGCAACTTCGTGAGACCCGGTATCAAAATAAAGTATAAAAAATACTTTTTATACTTTATTTTGCCCCTGGGTTCACCCCCGGTACCGCAAAAAAAAAAAAAAAAAGAAGAGATATTTCTACAAGATCTCACCACCACCATATGGAAATCTGTGTCTCTGTGCAAAGGGATTGTTCTCTCTTGACCTCTGTTTTATTTTCATGGTGCATTAGTTTCCTAGGGTTGCCATAACAAAGTGCCGCAGACGAGGTGCCTTAAACAACAGACATTTTTTCTCACAATTTCTGGAATCTAGAAGTCCCAGAACAAAGAGTTGGCAGGGCTGGTTTCTTCTGGGTTCCTCTCCTCAGTCTCTTCCTGTGTCTTCATATGATCTTTCCTCTCTGAGGGTTTGTGTCCTAATTTCCTCTTCTTATGAAGACACCAGGCATATCGGATTAGGCCCCACCCCAATGACCTCATGTTAGCCCAGTTACTTTTGTAAAGACCATTTTTCCAAATGCAGTCATATTCTGAGGTACTGGAGACTTCAACACTCAGTTTTGGGGAGGAGCCTAACTCAGACCATAATAT
Source organism: Glis glis (assembly GCA_004027185.1). NCBI lineage: Eukaryota > Metazoa > Chordata > Mammalia > Rodentia > Gliridae > Glis > Glis glis. Next base: position 48,703 of record PVJS01005944.1, on the reverse strand, counting down.
CATTGCCACAATCTTCTCCTTCTCTTTGAGGTTCACTGAGTCTCCTAAATCAGAGTTGATTGATTCATCGGTTTGGGGAAATTCCCAGACATTATCTCTTCAGTGATTTCTTCTGTCCTATTCTTTCTCTCCTTTCTTCTGGGACTCTCATTATTCATATCTTTAACAATTTGTGACTCATGCTTTTCTCTGTTCTTTCATTCTTAACTATTCTTTAATTCATTATTTTTAACCGTAGAAGAGGAATTTGCTTTATATCTTCCAACTCTTTGTCTAAATTCTACACACACACACACACACACACACACATCTTGTTCATCTTTTCCTCCATTTTCGTCCTTGGCTAACTCCAGCATATTGATCTTCTATGGATTTGCTTTGTCCATTGCAATGCTCAGACTGGCCACACTTTCTTTCCTCTGAGTCATTTAGTCTTCATTGCTTCCATAGTTTTCTAATGTCCCCAAAATATGATTTTGGAAAATATCATTTAGGAAACAGGGGTATGTCCTGTACTAAATATTATTATTTCTCATGCTACATACTCTCTTTGGATGTTCTCATCCATGTTCAAACCTTCAAACATACTGTTTCCTGACATTTATTTCTATTTTAGATACTTTTCTGAGGCCTAACTTACAGCCAAATTCCTTCTCTGCCCTTCTATTTTTTTTTTTTTTTGCGGTACCGGGGATTGAACGCAGGGGCGTTCTACCTCCGCGCTATGCCCCAGGCCCTATTTTTTATACTTTATTTTGAAACCGGGTCTCACAGAGTTGCGGAGGGCCTCACTAAGGAGAGAGAGAGAGAGAGAGAGAGAGAGAGAGAGAGAGACAGGGAGAGAGAGAGCGAGAGAGCTGAGACTGGCCGCGAACCCGGATCCTCCGGTCTCTGCCTCCCAAAGTACTGGGATTACAAGCGTGCGCCACCACGCCCAGCATTCTCTGCCCTTCTAGTTGGATGTCTCATAGCAATTAAAAAATGATATCTAAAAGTGAGTTCACAGTCTTGTATTGCAAACTTGCTTTTATTTTTAATCCATGCTGCCATCTTTGCAAATTGAACATGTGTGTGACCTTAGGTAAACTAGCTTCTCTGAGTCCCAGTTTCCTTATCAGTAAATGTAAAAAATAATAGTCCTTATCTCCTAGGTTTTCATGAGGTTCCAGTAAGTTACTTAGAACAGTACCTGATGTGTAATAAACAGTGTGTAGTTAATAGCTATTATCATCTCATCAGTAGCCATCAATTCAGTTACGCTTACCAAGAGGTATGGTCGTTAGGATCAATTCCTCTGTCTCTCCCTCCCTCTGTCTCTTACCCAGTCAATCACCAGGTCACACATCCTACCTGTTGGAACCATTCTGTTTCTCTCTGCTCTTACTGCTCCTACTCTGGTCAAAATTGCCATAATTTCTTACACTGCTGAAATAATTTCCAAATCTGCATCTTAGCATTTCCTTTCATCCCTCTCTAAGCCATTCTTCACCAACTTCCTATGTCAGAATTTCTCAAACTTGATTACTACCTGGACCACATTTAAAGAAAAGGAATTATCCAGAAACACAGTTTTAAATACTCTGCCTTAGAACTTGATGAAAATGTGTGTTTTGAATTTTCTTTGCAACAGAGATATGTTGTTATTTTGCTGTTTAAAAAAATTTATTAAGCTGGGTGTGGTGGCACACACCTGTAATCTCAGTACTTGGGAGTCTGAGATAGGAAGATAGCAAGTTTGAGGCCAGCCTCAGCAACTTAGACCCTCAACTACTTAGCAAGACCCTGTTTCAAAATAACACACACACACACACACACACACACACACACACACACACATTAATTAAAATCTTCATTCCTGGTTAAACCTTGAAGGCTTTCACTGCACTTTAAATAAAAGCCTAGATTTTAAGTGTGATCTGGGTGGCATGTCCCCTTGGCCCAACACGCCTCCTGCACCCAGAGAAGGGCACAGCCAAGAAGGCCCAGAGTGAAGCTGCCTAATGCCTGGATCCCTGAGCAGAGCCCCCTCCCTCCTCCAGATCTGAGGGTGAGAGGACTTGGCAGGCCAGCAAACTGACCCATCCCACCTCTTTTCTCCTGTTATAAAGCGTGAGTGTTTAGGGAGCTAAAACTGGGAGGGAGATGTGAAGCGCTGCCGTGGGCGAAGGGGATGCTTCTCTCCTATGAAGAGGCTTCGTTCATACTGCAGATTCTGGAACCTGGCTGAATGCCATGCTAACTGGACTGGTTTCTTCTTTTTCTTTTTTCTTTTAGGTCATTCCAGACCCTCAAAACCCATGACCACTAGCGCAGATAACAAATATTTTGCAGTTGAATATATATATATATATATATATATATATTGTCCATATATATATTATATATTATATATATAATATATATATATTGTCCATATATATATATATATATGTTGGAAATCTCAGGAGAATATATGGCAAGAACAGGATTTGAATTTATCATTCTCTTCCTCATTGGTCCATCAGAAATGCTATGTAATGAGTAATCCCCAAGGCACATTTGATTCCTTGTTTAAAATCATGCTCTTACACTTTAAATAAAAAAAGACTGAGCTTATAATATGGGTGGTTTTCACAAAGCAAAAGAATCTGTTGTAAAACAGATGAAAATAACTGAAGGAGAATTGGAAGCCTGCCTTCCCATCTGTAGTCCTGAGGACTTCTGCTCAGGGTTCCCCAAGCGTGAGATCCAGGAATCACCTGGGGTAATTGTTAAAAATGCATATTGCAGGGCCCCACCCTGCTAAATTAGCTGCAAGAGCGTGTAGTGACTCATGGGTACTCGAAGCTGCCAGCTACAACAGATCTCAAGGAACAAAGGCTAGGATGCTTGTATTTTAAAATAGTGCTCCAGATAATTTTGAAAATTAGTTTGAGGTCAGACATCCACTGAAATAGGCAACCTCTATGTTTTCTCTGATATGTGGAAGCTAGATAGAAAAAAGAAAGGGAAGGGATTTTATGAGAATAGAAAGGAGACCAGGGAGAGAAGGAGGGAAAGGAAAGGGGACGCGATGGGGGATGAAAGTGACCAAATGAAGTGCACGTACCAGTGTGTGTTATGAATCCCACCATGATGTTTAATCGTAATGAACCAAAAGGGAAAAAAACTATATATAAAAAAGAAAAAGAAATAACATGTTAAAAAAAAAGAAATAGGCACCTTGAAAAGTGACAATGTCTGGTAAAGTCACAAAGTGACAAACAGTGGTTCTCACAGTGCAGTCCTGGACCAGCAGCATTAGCTTCACCTGGAAGTTTTGGAAATGAATTACCAGCCCTGGGTAAGCATCTCAGGGGCACGGCAGCAATTGGTGCTTTAACAAGCTCTGCAGCTGATTCTGATGCTGGTAAAGCTTGAAAATTACTGGTTTAAAACATCCCCGAGTGTCATCCCCTGATAATTCATCACAACAAAACACACGTCGACACCCCCCCCCCAACATCCTGTCCTCCCAGGATCTTCGAGGGCCAGGGAAGGTGCGGTTCTCAGAGGTTCGCCCCAGCACTTCATCTGCTCCCCTGATGTCAGAACTGGCATGGTCAGGAGAATGCCAAGTGGCAGCGGGTTGAAAGAAGCAATAAAGAAGAACAAAATAACAGCATTTGCAAGAAAATGGAAAGATCTGGAGAACATTATGTTAAGTGAGGTTAGCCAATCACAAAAAAAGGACATATGTTTTCATTAATATGTGCAACCTAGGGAGTAGTGGGGACACAAAAGGGACTCCAATGACAACTGAGAACCCTCAGTGGTGCAAGGGAAGGGGTACAAGGGAAGGGGAAGGGCAAGAAAGAAGTGAATCTATGGAATTACTATCATAAACAATGTGTACATATGAGATTATACCAACATCATTCTCAGTGCTACATGTGGGGGGGGGCGGGAGGGGGAGGGACACCAAGAGCTGTGTGCATGTATGTTAACACCAAACTGATACTCATTGTGATGTGAGACTACAATGCACCAATAAAAACATAAAAAATAAATAAAAAAATAAAAAATAAAAAAGAAAGAAAGAAGTCTTTCTCTGAAGGTTAAAAAAACTGGTGGTTTTCATTTTGTTCTTTTATACTTTTTGTTCTTTATACTTTTTATATTTTTCCAAACATGAAGCACTTTAGATAGGCAAAAACCCCAATGGATTTCTGGAAAATACAAGCCATTAGCAAAAAAAAAAAAAAAAAAAAAAAGTGATTTGTAAATGTTGTCAGCTGGGTTTGGCCTTGGGCATAAAATTACCCGAAGGGAGGTAGCGGCTTCCAATTTCCTGTGTTTCTCAGGGATCATTAGTTGGCAGCCGACATCATGGAAGGTTTCGTGGGGTTACAATCCTCCTTCCTTCTCTGTGTGATTTTGGCTCTTTCTGAGCAAGCGCCAGGTACAAGGGTGACCTTTATGTTGTGTCGTTTGAAGGTTTAGCTCAGAGCTGGCTGGGCCTTGTTTCACCAGCAATTTTGAATAGAAGTGATGTGCCAGTCCGTTTTTCTGAGTTCTGTGGTCATGTTACTTTCTTTTGCCTTCCATCTCCCTTCCAAGACAAGTGACGTATCTAGTTTATCCTTCTGTTGGGGAAAGAGCTATTTTTAAAATTCTTCTTTCTAGCTGTCTGTGTTTTCCTTCGAGGTGCTCTCCACCCCATTCTCTTCCCCCTACCCGGGGAAGGTGATTTCTCTACCCAAGGTCTCCCCTCACTCTTCCCTGTCCTGCCCTGATGTACCTGCAAGCCACCATCCTGCCTCCCGTCATGCCCTGCTGCCTCCTGACTGATGGCCTGCTGACCCTGAATCAGGTTGTGGGTACAAAAGCTCTTCTTTCTTTTTCTCCCTTGTTATTCTAAATCATAAGGTTGTTATCTTTAATATCTGTTTTATTTGCCTACCACTTACTTTGTCCATGTGTCTTACCTGTCTTCACTTATTTTACAATAATATTATTTTACAATTTTAGTAATCGCTTCTCTAAACTACATATTTTTATTTTTGATATATATTGTTTTTATTTCTTCATCTTTTAATTTTTTTTTGTGGTACTGAGGATTGAATCCAGGGCATTCTACCGCCGAGCTACAACCCCAGCCCTATTTTTTATTCTTTATTTTGAAACAGGGTCTCAGTTGTGGAGGTCCTCACTAAGTAGCTGAGGCTGGCCGCGAACCCGGATCCTCCGGTCTCAGCCTCCCAAGTACGGGGATTACAAGCATGCACCACCACACCTGGCTCATTTTGAATTTTAATTGATATAAAATACTTGAACACATTTATGGGGTAGAATGTAATATTTCAATACATATATGTAATGTGTAATGGTCAGGGTAACTGGTATATCCATCACCTCAAACATTTATCATTCATTTGTGTTGGGAACATTAAAATTCTCTACTAGCTATTTTGAAATACACAGCTAACTGTTGTCAATAATAGTAATCCTACTGTGCTATAGAACATTAGAACTTATTTCTCCTATTCAACTGCACCCCTTATACCTGTTAACCACTCTTTCTCCTTCCCCCCTCTTCTTAGACATCCTTTCCAGGCTCTGGTAATTCTTTACTTTTTTTAAAAAAAGATTTTAAGAAATTAGTACATTAGAATTAGACATAATAGTGGGATTCATTGTGACATATTTGTACATGCACATAACATAATTTGGTGAGTTTCATTTCCTAGCGCCTCCTCTTTCCCTCCCCTCCCCCTCCATCAGCTTCCCATCTATTTTTTTGAGAGCATCTCTTTCCTTTAGTTCTCTCTAGCAACCACATATGAGCAAAAACGTACCCTTGACTTTCTGAGTCTGGCTTATTTCACTTAACATAATGCTCTTCAGTTCCATCCATTTTCCTGCAAATGACATAATTTTATTCTTTTTTATGGCTGAATAAAGCTCCTTGTGTATATATACCACATTTTCTTCATTGATCTGTTGTCTCTTTCCTCTCCACTTCTATGAGATGAACTTTTTAGCTTCCACACATATGTGAGAACATGCGGTATTTGTCTTTTGTGTCTGGCTTATTTCACTTAATGTTTTCCAGTTCCAGCCATGTTGCTGCAAATGACAGGATTTCATTCTTTTTTAAAAATCATTCAACAATACAGCATAGTGTATGTATACCATATTTTCTTTATTCACCTGTTGATGAACACCTGGGTTAATTCCATAGCTTGGCTGTTATGAATAGTGCTGCAATAAACACAGAAGTGCAGACGTCTCTTCTATAACATACAGATTTTATTTCCTTTGGATATATACTCAGTAGTGGGATTGCTGGATCACATGATAATTGTATTTTCAGTTTTTTGAGGAATCTCCTCCTGTTTTTCATAACGGCCGTACTAATTTACATTCACACCAGTAGTGTATGATAATTCCTATTTATCTGCACCATTGCCAGCATTTATTATTGTTTGGTCCTTCTGACCATGGCCGTTCCCACTGGGATGAGGTGATAGCTCACTGAGGTTTTGATTTGTATTCCCCTTATGATTAGTGATGGTGAACACTTTTCATATACTTGTTGCTGCTTGTATATCTTCCTTTGAGAAATGTCTATTCAGGTCATTTACCCATTTTCAAATCAGATTATCATTATCATTATTATTATATGCTGTTGAGTTGAAGGAGTTTTTAAAATATGGACATCGATCCTTTATCAGGTGAATAGTTTGCAGATATTCTCTGCCGTTCTGTAGGTTGTCGCTTCACTCTGTCGTCTCCTTTGCTGTGCAGAAGCTTTTCAGTTTGCTGTAATCCCATTTGCCAATTTTTGCTTTGTTGCTTGTGCATCTGGGGTCTTATAAAAATTCGGATTAAATTTCCTTTATTTAGACTTCAGCAAGAACAACTGACATAAAGAAAGGCAGGGTCCTGAAGCTTAATTTGAAGGGATAGTTAAGCAAATCACTGCATAAGATTGCTATCTGAATCTTTTTTCTCTCTCTCTGACTTTTCCAACAGTGTCAGTAGGATATACTTCCTCTACGTTTTGGGCTGTAACTGAACCAACTTTATTTGGTCAAGATCGCTTTTTGCATTCCGATGAAGTGTCCCTGGGAATTGGCTGTCCGGTAACCAACATAACTGAGAAGGGATACGTGTTTAGTTACCCTGTCATTGAGTGTGGGATTCAGAAAGAGGTAAGAGCAGTGGCCAGTTCAAATAATAAACTATCCCCCCCCCAGATCATACCCTGCAATAGCTCTGTGTATGCAGTCAGTGCAATATAGGTGTAGCCAAGACCCAAGTTGACCTTGCTCATTCTTTTGATACAAGTTTCATATTTTCAGGACAGGTTAATGGGGACCCTGATTTGGCTTGAAGATCTCATCCCATGAGGGAGGGGATACTTTGATGCATTATTATGATTTTTCAAACACTTGCATCTTGTTTTCCTTACATCTTGTAAGGTCTAGAAATGCTCTTAAAAGGCATAATTCCCAGTTTTCATACAGAGTAATTTGGGCTAAAATGGCTAACAATTGACCTGTCCAACAGATATGTAACTGAAGCATATTGGTAAATTGGGAGTTGCATTCTTTCTTTGAAGAGGAAAGCAGTGAGATAGAGTGGACAGTAATTCATTAAGAATTTTTGCATCTATGGTCATCAAGGATATTGGCCTATAATTTTCTTTCTTTGAGGTATCTGTATCTGGTTTTGGTGTCAGGGTGATACTGGTTTTGTAGAAGAGTTTGGAAGTATTCTATATCTTTCTACTTCATGGAATAATTTGAGGAATAATTGGACTTGTTCTTCTTTAAAGGTTTTGAAGAATTCAGCTGGAAATCTGGCCCTGGGCTGTTCTTTGTTGGAAGGATTTTTATTGCTGCTTTGATTCCTTTGGTTGTTATTGGTCTATTTGGATTTTCTATATTCTCCTGCTTCAATTTAAGTAAAGTTGCTGAAGTTTTTTGTGTCTACATTCATGCGATATGTTGATATGTAGTTTCTTTTGTGATGTTTTTGGTTTTGGAATCAGGGTAACAGTGGCATCACAAGATGAGTTGAGTAACATTCCCTCCTCTTATAGTTCTTGGAAGAGATTGTAAAGCATTGGTATTAATTCTTTAAATGCTTGGTAGAATTCACCAGTGAAGCCAGATGGGGTGTAGGCTTCTCTTTGTTAGTAACTTTTGATTATTAATTCAGTGTCTTTACTTGTTATTGGTCTATTCAGATTGAGCACAATTCTGAGTGGTGTCAAATAGCTAGAATTCCAGGAAAACTGTCAAACAAGTCAAATAATGACAGTTCCCTGAAGATGGGGCTTTTGGGGAGCTCTAAGCCATTTTGTTCCTTCTGGGTTCTACTAGGCTGTTGGTTTTTGGGCTACTGTGGACTGGGGAGGAGGAATTGGAATAGAGTAAGTTAAAATGCCACAAAGCTCATGTTCTTACTGAGATTCCAACAGTTTTCTTGAATAACTGCTCCTTGGATTGTTGCAAGCCAAGGGTTAATTTCAAGATATTTGAAAAGGTTGACTTGGACTATTTCTGCCAATTTTGTTATTTTAATGGAGAAGTGGGTTTTTGGTGTTTTTTTTTTTACTTTGCCATACTGGAAGTGACTATTGAATACATATTTCATTAATAAGAGAAGTAAGGATAGTCTCTATTTTCCACACTTTATATACAACTTATAGACTCAACTAAAATAACATTCAATAGCAACACAATGGGACAATTACCACATTATCAAGTTCTCTCTCTCTCTCTCTCTCTCATATATATATATATATATATATACATATATATGTATGATGTATTCATATATATGTATATGTGTGTATATACACACACACATATATATATATATATATATATATATATGTATGATGTATTTCTTTAGAAACATTTTATTTCCATGAGAATTTTTGGTGTATACATTAACAGGTTGAAAACTGGTAAGTTAGTAATACATTTTTGGAACAATTCAGTAATAGAAAAACACTTAAAACATCTTCAGAGAAGTTATTCCTGTGTTTGGACCATTGATATTTTTATTTGGCCATAAGATATTGTTTTTGAATGTCTCCATAATAAGCATGTCTTCAGAAAACACAAACTTCCAATTACTGTAATATTATAAGAGACCTGGAACCCAACAGTGTAGTAGTGTTTGAAGGCCAAGTCCCAGAAAAAAATATCCTAAGTTATAGCCATTGATTCTAGCCTGGCAAGTCAGGATTTCAACTTCATGATTTGACACAAATGTTAGTTGACTGCATTGATGATCAAGAGCCTGGCCTGGTGTTTTGTTTTGTTGTTGTTTTTTAATTTTTAAATTTAATTTGGAAATAGTCTCTGGGCTCTGTACAGAGAGACCTTAGTGCAAAGATCTTATATCTTGATTTGATATGTTTCTTGTTCAAATTTCTTTTCTTTTTTTTTTTTTTGTTTTACTAGGAATTGAACCCAGGAGCATTCTACCACCGAGCTACACCCCTGGTCCTTTTAATTTTGTAACATGGTCTTGCTAAACTACCGCACACTGGCCTTGAACCTGCAATCTTTCTGTCTCAGCTTCCCAAGTAGTGGGCTTACAAGCAGGCGCCACTGTACCTGACTTCTGATGTCTTTAATAAAACTCGTGTGTGACATGACATATTTCAACTTAAAAGGTCTTTTGGTTCCATTAGGTTTTCTTGTATGGAACGATATTTTATTCAGCCCTCCACTACAACAAAATGCACAAAGGAGTCACTGGGAAAATTCCTTTGATGTGCATGGTATCCAGGTGAGTATAATGGACCAGGTGACTTACAGTTTACCTTCTAAAACCTACTTGTTAAAAGTAAAACATTTGGAAAATGAAGCTCAGCCTCCTCTGAAGCCTGCAATGGTCCCTGTGCAATGAAGTATTTACGGGGGCCCTTTGGTCAATGCCGCTGCTTTGTCCGGATCCCCTGGGGTCCCCAGCTCACTGTTATGTGTGCCTCTCCTCTTGATTCTGTGTGGTTTGGTTTCCCAGGACCCCAACTGGGCCTGGAAATTTATAAAATGTTCCCCAACTCCATGATTAAGTGATGTGGGAACGTGAGAGCCCAGGTTTGTCACTTGAGTTAGAGACAAGTGTGGAGGTGGGATTTACTGTGAGAGCTCCCTCGAAGGTCCTGCGAGGCTAGGATTCCACCGTAAGTAGGTAGCATTCTTGCTGGTTGCTTTACAACCTACGTCCTGCTCCTCATTCCATTACTAGGAACACTTCTATAATAGATCAACTGCACATAAATCCCCCTTTCAAGTTCAGCTTTGGGGGACCCCCAACCAAGACACAGTAAAATGGGTTAAACAGAGTTCACAGGTTAACATGCCCAGGATCACGGGGCTAGGAAATGGCTCGTCAGAACTTGAACCTGACTTCTCACATGGCTTCTGCCCTGTTGATCAGGAGGAATGGAAACAGCCAAAGTACTGGGTTTTTAACTCTTTAAGGTCAAATAAAAAATAATCTTGGCCTAAGTCCCTCTTTTTTCTGGACAAAACATTTTTCATTGATCACATATGTGAAATCTTGTAAAGTTGAATGGGCATAGGTGTATTGAAAATTTATATATATTTAAAACAGTAATTTGGATGTTTTCTTAATATGAATATTATGGCCTTTTGGTTTTTGAGGAAATTTCCTAAACTTGGTAATAGCTTCATGATCCATGTAAGAATGCTGTCAACCTTGAAGTTGATGAATGACAACCCCAAAAAGATCCAGGATTCCTGCTTTATACTTGCAAGGGGTTGTCTTGGGGGCTTTATGCAGTTTATCAGAGCTGTGTTCTGCTTAGAATATGTACCCCAATGGTGAGACTTAAAGGGTGAGGAAGGGTTGTTATCCCGAAAAAATAAGTGAGGCGAGCGGCAGAGTGGTAGCAGTGGTGGCAAATCTACTTCAAAATTGGGTAGACAAAAATGGGTTGAGTCAAAATGGGACTTAAGGGTTTATTTCTAAATTTAAATCTTATGTGTAGTGTTTCTCTTTAAAACTTGTAGCTCATCATCTGGGGATACCCCTCCAGGCACTACCACCACCAACAGTGCAAAGTTCAGAAACGGTCCTCCCTCTGCTAATTCTCATCCTCCCCGGAGCATAACCAACACTTTCCCATTTGGATTGGCTTGGACGCCATACCTTCAAGACACCTCGGTGAGGACCCTTAGAACAGACGACACAGGACAATGTCCCACAGAAACTGCCACGCTGATATAAAGCAGCAAAAAGCTTAAGTCTCTGCAATTGAGGGTTGTTGTTTAAATTGTGCCTAGCTCTGTGATGAGTCCTCCATTACAATTACACTTAGAAAAAGTGCTACTTACATGTGTCTATATTCTAGTTTTGTTGAAAAGTCCCCCCTTCCCATCCTTCCCCCTTTCGTAACACGTTCACTAAATCTTCAGTAGGGTTTAAATATGATCTGACTTGATAACCAAGCCACTCCCTTTAAGTAGTGCTCAGCCACTTGGATGAAAGTTTCCAGGTGTCTTGACTTCCTCCCCTGACTCCCTGGCACATAGAAGATGCTCCATGGTCATTGGTCAGTGTGTTAGTCAGTGTGTTTTCTGTGCCAAGTTTGTCAGTGGTACGTTGGAAGCTTTTCATTAAATGCCTTTCTGTCCTTCTTTCTCCACAGGTACAGTCATCCCTTCCATTCCTCAATATGCCTCATCCTTTAGTCCACGAGAGTGCAAACATGGCTACCTTCTAGGCTATTCTAGAGCAGTCTTGGTAACTGTTGGGATGGCTTTCTTATAATTCAATATTTAAACCGATCACTATAGATTTTAGGACTTTAGATTCTGTGTCACCTCTTGAGAGGACACCTAGAAGTTGGGGATGGGATAGTGCCCAGTGCTGGGGATGTTTTTAAAACAGTGTTTCTTTTAAACAAAGCATCCACGGTGTCTTTGCATGTTCTCTTGTGATAAGATTATATATGATTTTTATGTGGAGTTGACTTTACAAATAAAATGTGCTATGTCTTTGACTATGCTTCTTGATGACTGAGTGATAACTTCAAAATAGGGCCAAAGCTGGGAGGTCAGTATGGGAGGGCCACGGTCGCCTACCCTGCTGTTAGGAGCTGTTCAATAAACCACTAACAAAGGTAGTGCTAGTGTATGGCTGGTAATGCATTAGAATTCTTCTAGTTGAGTAGAACTTCTTGGTGGGGGATAGAAATGAAGTTGGAAAAAAAAGTTGATAAAGGACTTCCATAAAAGTGACTGACTCTATACCTACCCCTTTATTAAGGATACCTTTATACCCTGAATCCTCCTTGATTTTACCTTTGTAGTCATTTGGTCCATTTGAACCAATCTTGAGCCATTAACCTTTATCTCAGATTCAGGTTCATGCAACTTACTAGCAGTGTGGCTCAGAGCAAGATATTGAATGCTGAGCTGATACGTTTTACCTGATCAACTGTAAAAAGGGAATGAAACAGTATCTAGCTCTTAGGCCTGTTTCAATGACTGAGTTAATTTATAGAAAAAATTTAGAACAGCAAGTGTTAACTCTTATGCAGCAGATATATTGAATAAGTCATACTGCCTCCCCATGTCCCTAGCAGGCTACCCCATCCGCCACACTCTACGTTAGCTTCCTGACTTCCTTGCCAGTATTTAAGCAGACAGACACGCTCCTGCCTCAGGGCCTTTGCATCTCAATGTTCCTTCTGCCTGGAGTTCTGACAACCCCCAGACCCTATGACAACAGCAGGTCTCTGCTGAAATGTCACTTCTGCAGAGAGGCCTTCCTCAACTGAAAAATTATTTAAAATTCTATGTCCTTTACTACACTCCACATTTGACTAGTTTTATTTTTTCACAGTGTTTATCACCATCTAATATGATATGTTTTGCTCATTTATTTTTTATTGTCTGTATCCCTTCATTATGACGTCACCTACAAGAGATTACTATTGCTCCAACATATACTTTGGCATCTCTGGTGACCGAGACAGGACAGGCACCTAATGTATTCCAACCATTCCAACATGCACATTTGTTTCACACAATATGACTCAGAGTTTTAAAGGACTTAGAATCAGCAACATATTGGGACTGGGCAGGTGTGCTGTAGCAGTCATCAATGGCACATGGAGAACTTGGGCTGAAACTGTTGACACCTGTCAACAACTCACGAAGTGGAGGCCACCAGTTGGCGGGAGATTATGGATAATAGTGGAGCATTTTTTTAAGAGATGCTGCATCACCAGTCTCCCGATGGCCCAAAGGGTGGTAAGTATGTGGGGAGACAGGGACATCAATGATTGTGAACCAAGAAGTGAGTTAGAAGAGCAAGATTCACTGTGACAATATTTTCAGGTTATTTGAATGAATTATTTTTGTTTATACTTGCTTTTTTGTATGCACCACAAGAATGATATGGCTTAAAATGTCCAGAAGAGGTCTTTCAATTTTTATAAAATGATTCACAGACTAAATGGAAAAGTGTGTCAGATTAATTGGTAGCTTCTATAACCTAACATGTTTAAAGTTTAATTTTGGTAAAAAAAAATCAATGGTGTAACTAAGGTTGATGGCCTTTTAAGTTCAATGGAAAGGGTGAGCAGATGCTCAAATATTGAATGAATGTTCACTCCTCCCGCTGACCCCCGCGACTCCTCTAAACCTGATAAACAGCGCCACCTGCAGGGAAGGTGGCTTATGACCACTTGTTTAGATGTTGAATAACAGCTTGAGTTCTTGATCCTTACACAAAATCCTTTACAACTTATAAAAGGCGAAAGATTTTTACGATCTAAAGAACAGAAGATACAGAAACAAGTCCACAAACTTATAGTCAATTGATTTTTAACAAAGGTGCCAAACACATACACTGGAGAAAGGACAGTCTTTTCAACAAATGGTGCTGGGAAAACTGGTTATCTACCTGTAGAAAAATGGAACTAAATCCTTACCTCTCACCCTGCACAAGAGTCAACTCGAGATGGATCAAAGACCTGAAAGTTAGACCAAAGACTGTGAAATTACTAGAGGAGGGCATAGGTTTAACATTCCAACATATTGACACAGGTAGAAACTTCCTCAACAAGACCTCCAAAGCACAGGAAATTAAAACAAGAATTAATAAGTGGGATAGCATTAAACTACAAAGCTTCTGCTCATCAAAGGAAACCATCAAGAGCCTAAAGAGAAAGCCTATGGAATGGGAGAAGATCTTTGCAAGCTATCCCTACAACAGATTTCTAATATCTAGGATATACAAAGAACTTAAAGGACTTTACACTAAAAAAAAATCCGATCAAGAAGTGGGCAACTGAAATGAATAGACACTTCACAAAAGAAGAGATACAAATGGCCAATAGATACACGAAAAAATGTTCAATATCATTAGCAATCAGGGAGATGCAATTCAAAACTACTCTAAGATATCATCTAATCCCAATTAGAATGGCAATTATTAAGAAGTCAAACAACAACAAATGTTGTCGAGGATGTGGGGAAATAGGGACTCTTCTACACTGTTGGTGGGATTGAAAACTAGTTCAACCACTATGGAGATCAGTGTGGAGATTCCTCAGAAAACTGGGAATGGATCTACCATATGATCCAGCTCTACCACTACTGGATATCATACCAAAGGGATTGAAACTAGAAAACTACAGCAATATATGCATACCCATGTTCATAGCAGCACAATTCACAGTGGCCAAATTATGGAACCAACCTAGGTGTCCATCAACAGATGAATGGATCACAAAATTATGGGAAATACACACAATGGAATTCTACTCAGCAATAGAAAAGAACAAAATAACATCATTTACAAGATCAGCAGCCAATCACAGAAAGAGAAGAGTCACATGTCTTCTCTAATATGCATAAGCTAGGGAGCAATGAGGATACAAAAGGGACTCAGACAACAGTGGAGAAGCCTCAGTGAAGTCAGGGAACTGAACTAAGGGAAGGGGAAGGGGAAGAATGAAGTTCATTAATGGAATTTTTACCATCGACCATATTTACATATGAGAACATACCAATGTCAATCTTAGTACCCTGTGTTGGGGGGACGGGAGGGGGGCACCAAGTGCTGCGTGCATGTATGTTAATGTCAATTTGATTTCCATTATGTGTGAGACTATAATGCACCAATAAAAGCATATTAAAAATAATAAAAAACTTACAAAAGTCTATTTTTCAGAAGACAGAAACTCGAAAAGCCAGGAATAGTACTCATATTTGAGTTCTTTCTGTTCTGTAGTTCCTGTTTAAACATTAAAAGAATGATAACAAGGTTGGAAAACCTCAAAGTCACCATTTTTTTAGGGGAAGACATCGATACTCGGGAATTTAAGTAATTAAGGTTAAGTGAGGTTACTAGGGTGAGCCCTAATCTAATATTACCGGTGTCCTTATAAGAAGAGGAGATTAGGACACAGAAGAAAGACCAAGTGGAGAAGATGGCCATCTGTAAGCCAGGGAAAGAGACCACAGGAGAAACCTGCCCTGCGATGTCCAGTCCCCAGAATAGTGAGAAAATGAGTTGCTTTGCTTAAGCCACCCGGTCTGTGGTCCTTTACTGTGGTCCTCCTAGCCAATCGATACAGCATGAGCCTAGTATTTGTTCTGTCCGGGGATATTTAATTATGTTCACTGCTTAGAAACTCTTTTTCTATTATGGCCCATAGTATTTAGACAGTAGATAGTGAAAGTATTCGGAGAAAGCTTGGAGGGTGGATGTGACTGAACAAATACCACAGCTGAAAGGCCACTTTTAGAAAGTTACCAATATAATCAAAAAGAGTCACACCCCCAACTCAGGACCAGTTCTGTTCAGAGAACGCTGAATAGATTTCAGTCTGATTTTGGAATTGGTGGTGGTGTTGGGCAAGTTGGAATTATTGGTGGCGTTAAGCCCTCATTTTGACTTAGAAATGACCATCTGCTTTGACAGTCTAACACTAAACCCTCCTCATATTGGATACCTGGAGACTTGTCAGTAAAATCAGTACTTTCCAGGTGTCGTGCATCTGGTTCCTCTCTTTGGAGCTGAGTAGTATGGGATAAAACAGGAAACTTGAGCTTGCAATACCACATTTGTCCAGCAGTCCTTCAATTGACTCTAACCAGTCCCAGATAGATGAGCAGGATTTCTAGCATAGGCTATTCAACATACCTAGGATTAACCTTTGACGACAGGCACTAACCAATAATTAATGCACATGTAAACTTGCATATAACAAGTTTTGCATATGGCAAGTTACCATAGTATAGTTGCTTTAATCCGTTCAGGCTGCTATAACAAAAAATACCACAAACTGGCCAGCCTATAAATAATAGAAATATATTGCTCCTAGTTTTGGAGGTGGGGAAGAGCACCTCAGGGCACTGACAGATATGGTGGCTGGTGATGGCTTGCATTCACAGATGGCACCTTCTTGCTGTGTCCTCACATGGCGGGAGGGGCAAATGGGCTCCCCACTCTGGGCCTCATTTTTAAGGATGCTAAGCCCATTCATTCACAAGGGCTCCACCATCATGACCTAATCACTTCCTAAAGGCCCACCTCTTAATACTATCACATTGGGCCCTACATTTCAATGAGTGAATTTTGGGGTGGGGCAGAGACATTGAGACCATAGCAAGTGTGTTAATAAGGAACAGATAACCCATTAAGAGAAAATGCATTTTATTATAACTCCTCATGGAAGAGAGGCAGACCCTTCTAGATAAGGGATCATAAAACCACAAAGGACCATTCCATTAAAAAGTAATCATGTAAAACATTATAAAAAGGTAAGATAAACAGGATCCTTCGGCAGAATGCCAGTCTCTAACGTGTCATGCAGATAGCCACAACTTCTGGAGATTGTACCTGCTTCTGAAGTCTCGGGTGGAGGAAGATGAGCTGTGACATTTTTAAAGCAGTGGCAGTTGCTCTGCAGAGAGAAAAGACCATAAACTGACACAATGCGTTTTTCTAACTTTGCCCCAGAGGACCTGGTGTTCTCAAGTCGTGGCCAAGTGGAGAGAGTAGGAAGAGCGGAGGTAATGTTCGAGGTCATGTCCTATAAAATTAAATACAGAAGCCTGGGTGTGGTGGTGGTGCATATCTGTAATCCCAGTACCTGGGAGGCTGAGACAGGAGGGTTGCAGGTTCAAGACCAGCCTCAGCAACTCAGTGAGACCCTGTTTCATAATAAAATACAAAGCTGGGCGTGGTGGTGTACACTTGTAATCTCAGTACTTGGGAGGTGGAGATAGGATTTGGGTTCGCGGCCAGTCTCAGCTACTTAGTGAGGCCCTCTGCAATTTAGTGAGACCCTGTTTTAAAATAAAGAATAAAAAATAGGGCTCAAGGTGTAGCTTGAAGGTAGAATGTCCCTGGGTTACATCCCCAGTGCTACACACACACACACAAAGAAGGAAAATCCACACAGTTTAGGGCATGTATTCCCTGGCAGGAAGACATGTATTCCAAGGCAGGACACACAAGGAATACAAGGGACATACAAGGAATCTTGGGACATATTCGGGGTCCGAGCATTTCTGAGTGCACCTTCTCAAGGGCTGCCTATGCCATCCAAGTCTACATTCTTTGATTTTGGTATTAATCTTAAGGCATTTCTATTTGACATTCTATTAGTTCCAGTTTTGGTAAAAGCATTTCACTTAGTGCCTCATTCCCCATGGCCCCTGAAGGACAACCTGCGTCATAACGTTCTTCTTCTGGTTAATGTCAGACAGGCGAGGGGCGGCCACGAAGGTCATTGACCCGCCTTTCCTGAATTGGAACCCGAGACAATTTCCTTGAAAATATCTTTCTAATGTTATAAAATATACGTGGGCGGCTTAAATCTGTGTACTTTAAGTAAGCTCACCTCAAGTTTCCAATTGATCGTCCTCCCAAAGTACAAATTTGCTCTTCCTGATCTTTTTGGGGGGCTGTCCTCTTTATTTGCATTATATCCTTTGGTTTTTATAGGAGCTGGATGGCTGCAGAAAGGAAAAAAAGGATAAAGAAAGAGGAATGAGATTACAGTATACTAAGGTCCTGGGGCGTGAGTCAGGCCTGAAGCCAAGGCCCTGAGCTTTGTTTTTCTTGATTTTGCACCAGTATCCTTTTCCAGTCATTGTGGGAGAATTACAATGAAGTGTTGACATTCGTTCTCCTTTTGGAGAATAAGTGTAATAATTGAACCTAGCAAGCTTTACGTAAAAGAAGGCCCTCCTAAATACACCACCAGATTTACCATTTAGCTGACCAGAAGTCATTGATAAGTTTAGTGATCTTAGATCATCTGCAATGGGTGGTGTCGAAATGAGCCAATAAGAACCCTATCATGGCTCTCAGGATCATGAAGATAGTTGAAACATTTCACTACTTAAAACCAGTATTTTAGCATGCTTCTCTTCCCTCCCTGCCCTATAAGCTCACAATAATAGAACTATCTACTCCCATCCTCTTATTGATTCATCCCATGCCTCTAATATTCCTGATGGATCTTGGCTTAGAGATAAGAAACAACTTTTGTCACTGGGTATGGTAGGGCACACCTGTAATCCCAGTATTTGGGAGGTTGAGCTAAGAGGATTGCAGGTTTGAGGCTAGCCTCAGCAACTTAGCAAGACCTTCAGCAACTTAGTGAGACCCTGTTTCAAAATAAAAAATAAAAAAGGACTGGGGGTGTAGCTTGAAGGTAGAATGCCCCCTTGGATTCAATCTCCAGTATGGAATGGAAGGAAGGAAGGAAGGGGATTTGTAATATGGACACTAATTATAAATAAGACAAACCAATTTCTCAATCTAAGAGCTACCGGGTATATGGTGACAGTCCTTGTAGTCTTACATCCAGCTTCACACCACAGGCAAGAGAATTAACTGGTGCAGAGTAACAATGGCCCTGGCCGTCATGTTCTGCCCACATTTTGATTTAACATGTCTCCAATCCTTCTATGCACATTATCTCATTTAACTCTCACCACAAACCCGTGACATTGACAGGATTATCTCTACTTTGAAGCTGAGGAAACTGAGGCACATAGTTATTAGGTAATTTCCTCAGTCACCCTGATATTAAGTAGTCGAGCTAGCAGATCAAGAACACAGAAGATTGTGGGGTCAAGAGACAAAGATTCTCCTGGGGGCTTGGGCAACCCTGACACAGTGACTTCATTTCTCAGCCTTGCTCCTCTTCCCTCCTCTGGCCAGTTAGAGATGATTCAGAGGGTGTGAAATGAGTTTGGCATGCAAGGCTCACCGGGGGACGGTACAGGCCACGGGTATTGAAGCTTCCATTTCTGAGAACATTGATATGAAGGTGATTTTAGATACAAAAAGGATCCGATCCCCTGGGAGAACCTGAGGAGACAATGACATGTCTAAGTTGACTTAGAGAGCATCTCTAGAACACACTGTCACTAACAGGTACTTTCCCAGTGGGCAAAACAGGAGAATTAACACCAGGTATAGGGCATGGTTCATAAGAGGCCAGAGTACTTGCCACCGGAGTTTAAGTCATATTGCCTCCAAGCAATTATTCATTATTCTCAAGAAAGGGTTTAGAACTTTTTCTTTTGAGAAATTTGCATGAGAAGATTCTTTGAGGCCATGGGATACAAAGCATGGCCTTGGAAGACCAGATGAGTAAAAGATACAACTGATTATGAAGAATACTTGAAGTAGATTTATATGTCCTTCAGAAATAACATTCATGTTTCAGGGAAAATAGAAAATGTTGTATAGAAAATATGAAAGCTTTTCTAGCCTCATCATCTGGAGTCTGCCACAGAGGATTTTTGTGTATATTTTGTTTTCATTATTCACTTAAAATAAAACTCCTCTACAGGTTATCTGGCCAAGTCACAAATTCTTATCAATGGCCTAATGTTTTATATTGTGGCATGAACAAAATATTCAAATCAGTTTTTAAAAGGTTCTGTTTTTAGCTGGGCATGGTGACATACACCTGTAATCCCAGCACTTGGGAGGCTGAGACAGGAAGATTGCAGGTTCGAAGGCAGCCTCAGCAATTTAGCAAGGCCTTCAGCAACTTAGCAAGACCCTGTTTCAAAATAAAAAAAAAATAAAATAGGACTGGGGGTGTAGCTTAGAAGTAGAATGTCCCTGGGTTCAATACCTAGTACCAAAAAAAGGGTTCAGTTTTTTATTATAGATTTTTAAATGAAAAAGTTAAAGAAATGATTAAAAGAAAACAAAAACTATTAAGCTATATTGGGGTTGCTCCAGCAGACGCTACTTGCTCCATAGTCCCACCACGGATGGTTGCTGCTTTAAGCAGCTCCCTAATAACTATTCTGTGATTCCTGCCACGGAAGGTCGCTGCACCAGGCAACTTCCTGATCAATAGTCTTCTTGTACCATACCGACATGAAGTCTGATATAATAATTTGGAGAGAATTTAATAATTGGGGGGTCAGGGAGGAGATAGAGATGACAAATTCTCCTGCCTTATGTAGTCAAGGCCTTTCTTATATAGAGGTTCAAACAAAGCAAATGGGAAGGAGATCACAAGTTAAGACCAGGGAGTGGCGAGGTGAACATTTCAGGGAGAATGGAGTCATCAAAGTCCACCTTTTGGTCCCATCTGGTCCAAGGAAGCTTGTCTGAGTGCAGACAATTTCCACTTAGCATGTACTGTGTACATGGTTAAGCCGGTCTGAAATGGTGACCTCATTGCATGGGCTAAGATGGCCCCCAACAAAGCTATACTTCCCTTGGGGTTTTTCATAAGAGCTTGGGTAGAATGAAGTTGTTCTTGTCCAAAGGCAACACTCAGTGTAACCACAAAGCCTTCAAGCTCGCCATATCTCCTCTTGGACTAATGTCCACATTCTACCTGTCCCAAACAAGGAAGGGGTGCCAGAAGTCCTGGTAAGTCTCAGATGGCAAGAAGTGGGGCAGGTGGTAAGCACTTCTCCTTTGAAAATGTCAGATGTGACAGTCACTCAAACTATCCCTGCACTCCTCTGCAGCTACAAAGGACTGGCAATTTCCTGAAACTTTAAAATTTCAAGTGATATAAATCTGATTGGTTAACTTTTATAGGATAGAACAGGGGTGGGCATATCGCTTCTATAACGGACCTGGTAGTAAGTACTTGTGGCTTCATGGGCCACGTGTTCTCTGTTCCAGCTACTCAGCTTTGTTCTGATAGTGTGAAGGCAGCCATACAGTAAATAAATGAATGTGTGAATGAGCATGGTCGTGTTCCAATAAAACTTTATCTATGGACACTAAAAGTTGAGTTTCAGGAACTTTCACTTATCACAAAATGCTATTCTCTTATGTCTCAACCACTACAACATATAAAAATTATTCTAAGTTTGTGAGGGACCAAAAAATAGATGGTAGGTCACCTATTTTGCTGACCCCTGACTGATAAAAGAGAAAAAAAAAGGCCTGTTATTTTCTAAAATTAGGACAAATTCTACATCTTATTTAGGGACTGAATGGCAAGTAGAAATGTGTCACTTGTCAACTTATTCATTCTTATATTCCACTCCCTATGGCCTGGATGTGACATTTGGTGAAATCAGGTTAGCTTATTACTAGAAAAAAACCCCACCCAAAATCCATGGCATGTAGTTTATGAGCCCAAAGGTCTCTATGAAGATTCAGATAAGTAGGTAAATATCCAATTACCTCCATCACGATGTTGCAGTTACTGGGATGGTACCGAAACTCATAAAACCCATGATGTATTGAGGTCACAGGACAGTCCTCTCCCAGAAACACTTCATCAGGTGTCATCACAAGGTCATTATCAAATGCAGTCCACTTAACTCTGGCCAAGAGCAAAGAGGGGCTGCATCGTACATACACTGTGGAGAGGGGGGAAAGAGACAGCGTCAGGTAACACTGTGGTACCATGGTGATTGAGGAAGTTAAAAGTCAGATTTGAGCCGGGTGGCACACGCCTGTAATCCCACTACTTGGGAGGCTGGGACAGGAAGATCGCAGGTTCAAGGAGAGTCTCAGCAATTTAGTGAGACTCTCAACAACTTAGCGAGACCCTGTCTCCAAATAAAAATAAAATAGGGCTGGGGGTATAACTTCGTGGTAGAATGCCCTGGGTTCAATCCCCAGTAGCATGCACCCCCCCCCCCACACACGCAAGTCTTGATGAAGGAAATAGTTCAAATAATGCTATGTACGTATACAAAATCATCAACATCAATCTCAATAACATGTACGGGGAGGGGAGGAAGTGAGGTGGGATCTGGAGGGAAACTCACCAAGTGCGATGTGCATGTATGTTTCTATCATTCTGAGCCTCATTATGACATATAATTAGAATTCGCCAATAAAAGTTTTATTTTATTTTATATGAATAAAAAAGCCAGTTAACAATATAAGGCCCTCCCACTGGTAGAGGAACACATGAGTTAGTGGTGATTTTATTATCTTCTCTCTTAAAATTCTCATGTGTCTTCTTATCCCCCCAAAAGAATCCAAGGAATCCTATACATGGATGAGAATCAGCCCAAGTATGATCTTGGTCCCACTTTACAGTTCTAGGGTGGAAGACCATTTCTACTGTGGCACCAACATTAATAGCAGTCTATTACTCCTGATTTAAATTTCTAGAAAGCAAAGCCTATGTTCTAATCTTGGTGTCTATGCTTAATCTTGGTATTTTTTCTGGAGCAACACAGTTACTTGACCCAAGTAATACTAACAAAACTGGGAAAGAAACCCAGTGATCATAGTTTAACTCAGTGCTTTTTTGGGGGAGGCAGTTCTGGGGGTTGAACCAAGGACCTCGTGCATGCTAGGAAAGTGCTCCATCCCTGAATACATCCCCAGCCCTATTTTTAAGTTTTACTTTGGGACAGGGTCTCTCCAAGTTGCCCAGGCTGGGCTCAAACTTGCCATCCTCCTGACCCAGCCTCCTGAGTAGCTAGAATTACAGGCTTGCATCTCCACACCCAGTCCAGTGCCCCTTTTAAAGACACTACTTCTAATTGTGATCCAACATCACAATTTTTCTCCTCTTACTTCTAATTGTGATCTAGTAATTATATTCTTTAAATGTTTTTTCTCTTTCCCTTAGAGTGAAAGCTGCAGGAGAATGGAGAGTAGGTCTATTTTGGTCATTCTTGTATTACGGAAAGCCATGAACAAGCGTACAATCCATGCTCAATATTTATTAGTTGCATGGATATATGAACGTTACTACCTTTTTAAAAATATGCTTTTATTGGTACATTATAGTCTCACATCATAATGTCAATCATGTTGACAGTGACATACATGCACACAATACTACCTTTTTGAGAAAGAGGGAAGCACAGATAGACCTTCCCTGATCACTGGGCAATGTTTTAGGAGAACCAACAGTACAGCTTGGGTTTGTGATGAAGAAGGGCACCAAAGATGAACTCGCCTAGATCTTGCTGATAGGTAATTACATGGAAAGAGCTGCTGATCCAAGGCTTGCTGAGCTCTGTCAACCATAAGGCATTTGAGCCTATAATCATTTTATTGTTTTTAGCTGTTATTTTAGTTTTTTAAAATAAACTTTATTATGTATACTTAAGGTAGACAACATGATGTTATGAGACACAAGTATATCATAAAATGGCTACTATACATAAACAAATCAACATAACCATTGTCTCACATAGCCACCCATTGTTGTCTCCTGTAGCAAGATCAGCTATAGTGTACTTATTTGACAAAAATCCTGAGTACAGTACACTCTTATTATCTAGAGTCTTCATGTTGTTCATTAGCTCTTCAGACTTGTTCATCCTACGTATCTGCTACTTTGTATCCTCGGTTGCAGAGCTTCTCATTTCCTCCCTCCACCTCCAACTCTGGTAACTACTGTGTTATTCTCTATTTATGCATAGTTGACGTTTTGAAATGTATACTCCACATATTACTGAGATTATGCAATATTTTTCTTTCCATGTCTGGCTTATTTTATTTAGCATAATGTCCTCTAGGTTCCTCCATCCTGTGGCAAATGCAGGATTGCCTCCTTCTTAAAGGCTGAATAATATTCCAGTGTGCGTGCGTATGTGTGTGTGTGTGTGTGTGTGTGTGTGTGTGTGTGTGTATCTACCTACCCCTATTAAAGGATCCCTAAGTTGTTCCCATGTCTTGTGAGCCTGGAATCTTTTCAGCTGAAACACTAAGGAGGCTCGTGGTCAAGAAGCAGGATGTTGGAGCGCAGGATCTGGCAGTTAAATTCCAGAGTACTTTGTGACTCCCAGTAATTAGAGGCTAAGCTGGAAAATCTGAGAAAGGAATGATGTGCTATTTTAAAGAGGCACGCATAGAACATGGGAAGATTGCGCTATGGTGGGATCGACTAGCTTTTAGGGGCAAACTGTTCAGTCTTAAATCCTCTATAGCTGTTGGCAATTCCCAACCACTGGAGAATCTTGGTACTTCAATCCTTAATATTGAAGAGAGATCACATAATCCTGGAGAGCACATAAGATCGCTGGCCTGACCATTGTCCCCTTTCAGCTTGCATGTGGTTGGTAAAACAGGTATTCACGAGGGACAACCCAGAGGTGTTCTACCTTCGAGTTACACCCCCAGCCCTGTTTTATTTACAGGCATTGCCACCACACACATCTAAGAGGGATAATTTTGAGAGTTTTTTTCCCCTGAGAACCTGAATAGATGGTGTTGTTATTGTTTGAGATAAAGAAAACTGGGGATGGCTGGGCCTGTAATTCTGGTACTTGGGAGGCTGAGATAGGAGGATCACAGGTTCAAGGACAGCCTCGGCAACTTAGGAAGACTCTTAGCAACCTAGTAAGACCCTGTTCCAGAAACAAAAAATAAAAAGGGGTGGGGGTGTATGTTGGAGGCAGAATGCCCCTGGGTTCAATCCCCCAGCACCACACATACATACAGAAAGGGAGAGAGAGAGAGAGAAAGAGAGAAAAGAAAAACAGGGATAGGCAGGCTTGAGATTAAACTGAAACATGAATTTCATTTTAGATATAGTAATTTTAAGATGCATATTGGATGCCCTAGTTAATATGTCTAATAGGTAGTTAGAACAGCTCAAGGGAGATATTACCAAAAGTGTTAAGAGCTCAGAGAATTGAGCACATAGAAGATATGACAGCAAACCCATACATGATAAAGAACTGAAGGATCTTGCCAAATCTTCTGCAAATTCATTTCGAGCACTAAGAACACGTACTTAATGTAATTTCACACTGAGTTCTAATTTTTCTTAGATGCAAGAAGCTATAATCTCTGGATTTTTACTTCAATTCTATTGTGGACTCATCTTCAGTGCTTAAAATGCAAATTCTTTGGCAAGATTCTCAGAAGTAGAACTCATCAGACGTGGAGTGGGGCTCATGCATCTACATTTTAAAATATGTACTCCAGGTGTTCCCTCTTACAACAAGTCTCCAAAAACCCACTGAGATGAGACTAACATTTATTAAAATTCCAAGTTAATCTTTCTACTATTTTCCCTTAGAAATAAGCACTAAGAATGTCTCTGGATATCCTTAAGTGTGTATTTCAGACCACTGGGTTCTGGAGGTAGACCAGACTCTACCATCTTGAAAATATATCATGATAGGACTCTGCTGGCCTCTGTCAGAATTTCTGGAAAAAATAATTTTCTTTCTTGGTGTTTTGCTTTACCAAGGTGAGAAAAATAAAGGTATCTTCGAGAATTTAAATAGAAGCAAGCATTTGATCTATCTTCCTATATAGTGAAAATGTTTCTCTCTTCAATATTTATTCCCAGGAATCATTCTTCACAGTTGAAAACAAGACCACCCTTTCATCTCAGATATATGGAAACCTCTTCTCTCTAATCAGTCATCTCCATTCTCCTTCTCCTTTTAGAATTATAAGCTATCCTTAAAGGGGGAAGGGACTTTGTGGGTGTAAAGGAAGCTACTAGCAGTCAGACCAGGTGGGAACAGAAGGTATTCCAACTCCAACCAACAAAAGCAGGGCATTTAGTGCAGCCCTTAGCTATTAGCAGTGTAGCAGTGGGTTGAAATGTCCAGATTTAGAAAGCCAAAGAAGAGGCCTCCTTATTAATATAATTATTACTTATGGTGCTGGGATGGAACCCAGAGCCCCGTGCATGCTAAGCAAGCGCTGTACCACTGAGCTGTATCCCCAGTCCAGAAGCCTCATTATGGGTCACCAGTTACCCACCGTCTCTCCTGTTTGTAAATACCTGGCTGTTCTCCAGAACAAATCCAAATCAAAGACAGAAAGAGAGGCAGCCTTCTGAACACCAGGGAGACCTTCATCTTGCCAGAGCCCAGGGCAACACCCATTCAGGAACAGGAAACGGAGAGCGGACCACCTGCCTTGTGTTGTTCTTACTGAAGCCTGTCAGGTATCTGCAATAACCCATCACTTGGAGCAGCTTGGAGACAGCCTTTGCTCACTGTAAGCACAACCTTCTTAAATTGAACATCTTACTATGACAGGTACTAATGACCAACAAGGTAAACGGAGTGACACGCATCATTTGAGGTGTCTCCATGGACAGTATCCTCTGTGGGTCTCAGGACATATTTGGGACTCCCGTCATTGTCAGGTGGTGGTCACTGTGCTTCAGAGGGCTGCTCATTGGGAAGTAATATCAAAAGCACAGGGAGGCTCAACTGTATCGCTGATGACTCTGAATGTACATAGTTCTTAAAGGTTTCTGTTTTCCCTTAACATCTGTTTCTGAGTACACATATTACTACGTTGTGCAGAAATGAGCAGTTTCAAGGAACATTGCACCTGCCGCGTATCCCCAAAGCAAACCTCTGAGGACAGGCGGGGACCTGGCCAGCCAGCTTTACTTGCTCCCACATATTGCCTTTGTCAGAACCTTTGTCAGAGCCTACTCTGTGTGTGTGTGTGTGTGTGTGTGTGTGTGTGTGTGTGTGTGTGTTACTGGAGATTGAACCCAGGGGCATTCTACTTCCAAGCTACCCCCCCTTCTACCCTATTGTATTTTTTATTTTGAAACAGGGTCTGACTAATCTGCTGGGGTCCTCATTGTGTTGCTGAGGCTGTCCTTGAACCTGCGATCCTCCTGTCTTATCCTCCCAAGTACTGGGATTACAGGTGTGCACCACCATGGCCAGCTCATTTCTGGGATTTGAAGTGTAAGACATTGTGTCAAATAAAATGCAAGCAATTTGTGAGTCCTTGCTAGAACTTTTTTTTTTCTTTTGGTGGTGCTGGGGATGGAACCCAGGGTTTTGCAAAAATGCTCTACCACTGAGCTATACCGTTGGCCCCAGAACATCTTTAGAACATTAGAAGCATCTGGGCGGGTGGTTTTGAACCACTCTAATGCAGTGGTTCCAAACTGTGATTCTCCAGTGTAGCAGCATCAGCGTCATCTGGCAACTTGTAAGAAATGAAAAATTTCAGTCCCACCCTTGGGAACGGGAGCCCAGCAGTTTATATTTTCACCGTCTCCGCCAGGGATTCTGATATGTGCTAAAGGTCAAGAACTACTTTCTGCATGTTGTGCGGGCCACCCGTGTGGGGTGGATTGAGGATGCTGAGCACTCTGGTTGAATTGCTGATGTACTGATTATTAGAGTCATTCTAATTCAATCATTAGAGTTACTAGGATCTTTCCTGAGAGTTATCCTTTTAGATTTGAGGTCTATTATTTATCTGGGAAAGTTTAGAGGACTAGTTTCATTTCTTCCAATTTTAGACCAAATCTAGATAGGGCTGTGCTTCTTAGAGGGATTTCAAGAATTGAGGTAATATCCATACTGCCATCATTAGCCAATTTAAGATCCCACTTTTGATTCAATTGATCAATTTCTCCTCCATAACAGGCAATTATTCTATTTTTTTTAAACTAGAAATTGAACCCAGAGGCATTCTACCTCCAAGCTACACCCCCAGCCCAATTTTTTATTTCTTATTTGGAAACAGGGTCTCGATAGGTTGCTGGAAGACTCGCTATGTTGCCAAGGCCGGCTTCGAATCTGTGATCCTCCTGTCTCAGTCTTCCAAGTACTGGGATTACAGGCATGCACCACCATGCCTGGCTAATCGGCAACTATTCAATGTACTTAATGAATATCTTTTGGGTCTAATGTGAAATGAATACTATTGTGTGTATGAGTTTTTAATTTACTTTTTATTTTTAGCAATTTGTTGTATTGGATCATAGTATACTTTCTCATTTAATGGACACACATTTTCTCTGTGCATTCCGTGTTCACTTATTCAAAACCATTTTAATGGGTACCTAATGAATTCTTGACAATAGATGCTGGAGAGCTAATAATGAATCTCTTGTCTTAACAGAGATTCAACTCGAGTGTTTCTATTTTTTATATACTTTTATTGGTGCATTGTAATTACACACCATGATGAGGATCAGGGTGCTAGAAACATACACACACACAGCCCTTGGTGTGGTTCCCTCCAGATCCCACCCGGCTCCCTCCCCTTCCCTGCCCATGTTATTAAGACTGGTGTTGATAAATTCATATATGTACATAGCATTATTTGATGTTTTAGACCCCTTGTTCTGTCTCAGGGACTGAAGCTTTGCCATTCCTGCTCTCTGGCCATCCACATGAGCACTCATTCAATTTCTTCATGTATTTAATCAACATCATCTACTCTTTGATTTCTTTCTTCCTCATCCCATCTAAATTCTCACGCATGGCACCATTTTATTTCCCCCTTCCTTTTTTTTTTTGTGCGGTACTGGGGATTGAACCCAGGGGCATTCTACCTCCGAGCTACACCCCCGGCCCTATTTTTTTTATTCTTTATTTTGAAACAGGGTCTCACAAAGTTGCGGAGGGCCTCACTAAGTAGCTGAGGCTGGCCACGAACCCGGATCTTCCTGTCTCAGCCTCCCAAATACTAGGATTACAAGTGTGCACCACCATGCCCGGCCATCCCCCTTCCTTTCTGACATTTTTTTTTCTTTTTAGCATACTACATATTCCACTTATCTATTTTGTTTTTTGTTTTTCTTATCCGCTCGGATGGAAGGTGAAGAAAGGAAGAGACTTTTATTATCCTTTATATTCACTAATGTATCCCTTGGGATGCATAAACCAATGTTTTGCTCACAGTAATCTCAATATATATTAGTTAACTAAATGAATGGTATTGTGGCAATGTGACATGTTAAATCATGGACACTGATGTTTCTATTCAAATATAACTTTGTGCCGGGCGTGGTGGCGCACGCTTGTAATCCCAATACTTTGGGAGGCAGAGACCGGAGGATCCAGGTTCGCAGCCAGCCTCAGCTCTCTCTCTCTCTCTCTCTCTCTCTCTCTCTCCCTGTCTCTCTCTCTCTACCTAGTGAGGCCCTCTGCAACTTCGTGAGACCCGGTTTCAAAATAAAGTATAAAAAAATAGGGCCGGGGGTATAGCGCGGAGGTAGAACACCCCTGGGTTCAATCCCCGGTACCGCAAAAAAAAAAAAATATATATATATATTTAACTTTGTATAGAAAAATAGTCTTCCAAGCCAGGTGTGGTGGCCCACACTTGTAATCCCAGTACTTGGGAGGCTGAAACCGGAGGATCCATCTGGGTTTGTGGCCAGCCTCAGCTACTTAGTGAGGCCCTCTGCAACTTAGTGAGACCCTGTTTCAAAAATAAAGAATGAAAAATAGGGCTGGGGGTGTAGCTCAGAGATAGAATGCCCCTGGGTTCAATCCCCAGTACCGAAAAAAAGAAAAAGGAAAGAAAAATAGTCTTCCTAGAGTGATGAAAATGGATTGTATGGGATAGTCTTGCAATGTACTGGCCTGGGCCTCTTCTAATGTATAAATCTGAGAAAACCTATGTATTTTTGTATACGAATCTGCCCATGCATGTATGACCATCTGTCCATCTGTCTAAACACACTTTTTGGTGAGGAGAGGTTTATTTTAGAATCTTGACTTGTATTCATGATTTCTTCAGCTTTTGAGGGGTTTGATTGCTCCCTAAACAGCTACAGCTCTCATTTACCAAAACACTGGTAAAAGCTGTACAGCATAGAATAAAAGATCATTATAAACTGAGCATGGTGGTGCACACCTGTAATCCCAGTATTTGGGAGGCTGAAACAGGAGGATTGCATTTTCAAGGCCAGCCTCAGCAATGTAGCATGACCCTCGGCAATTTAGGGAGACCCTGTTTCAAAATAAAAAGCAATAGGGCTGGGGGTGTAGATCAGAGGTAGAATTACTCAGGTTCAATCCCCAGTGCTACCACCACCACAAAAAAAAAAATTATAAGACAACAAGTGTAGGGAGATGGCAGGTAAGTAATACTAGCAGTGGGAAAATACTACTATTTGGAATGGGAGTTTCGGAGTTACCTGGTCAAGTATCTCGAACTCTGTACTGAGAGCATAGGAGGGGCTATGCAGAGGGTTTTCTTTGCATCATGAGCTGATGTTACAAAGCCCAGGAAAGCACCTGACTGCATCATTGTGGGTTCAAGCAAGGGAAACTCACTTTCTGAAACTACAGCAGTGTCCAAACCTTTGAAATGGAAGCAGCTTTCTTTCCTTGCAAGGCATAAAAGTGGTCACAAAAAAAAAAATAGAATTCTAGACTCAAATGGTCACTTTCTCAACACCTAGCCCTGCAGAGGGGGGCTTCCAGAGTCCTGGTCTTGCCCTAGGCAGACTGAAACCAAAGTGTCCTGTACCCTTACCCAGTAAAGAAGCTATCCCTTGTGGAAAGGCCTGACACCACTCTAGTTTCAGAGAGTGCTTAAATTCAGGCTAATTGGATATGAACATAGAAAATACATGTTGTTACTAGGGCCTGAGCAGAAAATGTGGTCATTACACAAATGGAGTGACTTGACCTCTTGGCAGGTAAGAATCCACCCAGGGTTGAGACAGGAACTCAGGCCAGCCTGAACTTTGGGAAGACTTCTGTCTTGTACTTTGGGATCTCACTGTACCCTCTCCACCAAGTTACACAGAAGAAAGCAACTGCTGTATGAATCATTGCCACAGAGCGTACAACAGGTTCCTCCAATGGCAGCACAACTTCTAAAGCTAAAACGATGATCCCATCTCGACAAAAGTGAAGCTGAACAGGCCCACGTGGACATGACTGCAACTTTCAGAGTGTTCTGTGCAAGGAGTCCAGTTAACACAGAATTTTGGGGACCTGGAACAGAGTGGTAGCTGCTATTGCTCAGGAGCGACTGACGGAGTAACATGTCAGTAGAGACAAAATCCAACCCTTTGAATTTACAGTACAGAATAATTTGGCGATGAAGGATCTAAATAGACAACCTGGTCACACACCCTTCTGACCTCCCTCTGCTTCTAGTGGGTTTCAACTTCTATCCACTGTCTTCCAAGTAAGCTTAACTGGCCATGTTACTGCATACAAACAGAACCTCCCCTCCTATTTTTAATGTTTTTATTGATGCATTGTAATTATACATCAGGGTGAAGTATGGAGTGGTAGGAAGAAGCAAGCACACAGCACTTGGTGTATTTCCCTCCATATCCCATCCCACTCCCTCTCCACTGCCCTTATATATTACTGAGATTGGTATTGATTTTTAACAGTTGGGTATTAAATAACTATTAAAAACAATATTGGTAATAACCTTACCACCAACTCTACCTTCCTAGTGGACTCAGCCCACCAGCTTAGAAATGAACAGTTCAGTTAGAAATGCAGTAAATACAGATATACAATAAAATATGTCAAGTTTTATTTAGGAATTTGGGGGCCATATTGAATGTTAAAAACATCGATAGCCTCTTCTCAAAGGCTTCATCAAGGGGGTTACAATAGATTAAAATGAATTAAAAACATGCATATCTATAAGAATAAAAGACCACATCATATCCTAAAACTGGATTACTTTGTGTTGCAGCTGAGTGTCCGAGGGCATGAGCCTGTAAAATTCAAAACAAAGGGATGGATTGGACGGCCTTTGAAGTGAGCCATTGCGTGCCCCATGGAAAGGAGTTGACTGTGGAAAAAACAAAGTTCATGAGCAACATGATAATATTTGCTATTTATGATACGCAACATTTAGGGATGTCATTCAAAAGAGGAGCTCATACCCATGGGAAGGAAACCAATTAGCTTTAGAACATGGTACTTTTTATAACTCCAAGAGACAAGTGACATTGCAAATAGTCGTGGGATCGTCCAGATTTTTAAGAATGGAAGCAACATAGATCCTTTCTCCTAGCCATTTTATTTTATTTTAATATACTTTTATTTCTGCATTGTAGTCTCACCATCATAATGCAGTTCAGAATGGTAGGGACATATGCGCACATAGCACGTGGTGAGCTTCCTAGAAATTTTAGAAAAAGAAAATAAAAAAACCCACAAAGGAGTCTTGTATATGCTACCCAAATCATTTAGCTCATCTATCGCCTCTGAAGGCTCCTCCCTTTCCTTATGACATTTAGTCTCTTAGTGAAAAGAGAAGAAGAAAATGTTTCAAATTGGCTTCTCTGGAATTTATCAACCCTTTGTTCCAGTACCGTCATTGGTTTTGGACCCACATGTTCAGTTCTGAATGTTGAAAGTGAAATTCTTACTGCCAAGGGAAAAACATCGTAGGATGAGGAGAGGACGACAAGACTGGTGAGTGTAGGGTCTTCCTCGATTTAACACTAAATGTGGGAGAGAGAACTCCGTGTAGCCGCTTGCCCACCCCCGTGACTGAACTGTGCCATGCAGGCCACAGTGGGGGTTTACATCTCACCTGTTTTTACTTGTCCTGAATGATATTTTGTTTGGTCATAAAATACGTGATTGGGTATTTTGAATATTGGGTCTTACGGGTATCCTTACCCAGTTATCTCTGAAGTGGGCGGAACCACATGTTGAGCAGTATCTGTAGTGTCTCAAGAACCAGTATTGAGGAGGGGGCGTGTCCGAGTCCTTTTGACTCTCATCAGGTGAGACAAAGGGGCTTTCGAAGGAAAAACAAAACAAAAAACAAAAACGGAAAGAGATTAAAAAGCAGTACAAAGGCATTTAAGAGTTATCATCCCTGGGATTGAACTTCAGGCTCCAGTATTACCTGTCCTTATTTTAACAGCTCATTAGTTCAACAGCCTCCACTGAACAGCTTAGCAGATTTAACAGTTTAATAAAATATTATAAATGTTCATATTGTTCTAAGAATAACACATAGTTGTGTTATTCTTTTTCTACACCCTCAGCCCCTCATCAAAGCCTCCACTGTAGGACAATAAATTATGGACACACACAGTTCTCTGTTAAATTAAGAAAAATATTTTAAGAGGATATTAACAATGGGTTGGAGTAATTTTTGTTTGCTTGAAAATTGTAATTGGTCTAAGGCAGCTGGGAGTTAAACGCAGGGGCAGTCTACTTCTGAGTTATACCCACACCCCTTTTGTTTTTTATTCTGAAATAGGGTCTCACAAAGTTGCTGGGAGCCTGGCTAACTTGCTGAGGCTGGTCTTGAACCTCTCGTGTCAGCCTCCTAAGTAGTGGGATTACAGGCATGGACTATCACACTTGGCTCCTAGAATTTCTTTCTTTTTTTTTTTTGCGGTACTGGGAATGGAACAGGGACATTCTACCTCCGAGCTACACCCCCAGCCCTATTTTTTATTCTTTATTTTGAAACACTGAGGCCAGGAGGGAAGGTTTTTTGTTTTGTTTTATTTTTGTTTTTCTGGGTTTTTTTGCGGTACCGGGGATTGAACTGAGGGGCATTCTACCTCCAAGCTACACCCCAGCCCTATTTTTTATTCTTTATTTTGAAACAGGGTCTCACTAAATTGCGGAGGGCCTCACTAAGTAGCTGAGGCTGGCTATGAACCTGCGATCCTCCTGTCTCAGCCTCCCGAGTACTAGGATTACAAGCATGTGCCACCACGCCCGGCTTGTTTTTTTTTTGCATGCAAGTGGGGGATCTGCAATGGTACAACTCTTCTTGCTCTGGGGTTCTGACTGTGGATCAGAAGACTCACTGACCAATTGGCTTTCTTAGAAATAAGCTGCTCTGTTATTTATTACTGAATTGTTTTCAAAATCAGGAGGAGAAATAGAGTATTTATTTGACTGGCCAAATCCCAACTCTTCTGCACAACCTAGGGCCTGTTGAATTGTGGAGAAGGCTGATGTCAGTCTGCATACTTAAGAAACCTCAAAGCCGGGCATGGTGGCGCACCCTGTAAATCCCAGTAGTTGGGAGGCTGAGACAGGAGGATTGCAGGTTTGAGGCCAGCCTCAGCAACTAGACTGTCAGCAACTTAGTGAGGCCCTGTTTCCAAATAAAAAATAAAATAGGGCTGGGGGTGTAGCTCAGAGGTAGAATGCCCCTGGGTTCCATCCCCAGTACTGCAAAAGAAACCTCTAGAAGAACTGTGTCAAATGGTGTTATGTGCTAGGTCTGGCAGCATGGCCTCATAGCCTGCAGGAGAGCAGATCGAAAGGATCCAAGGTCTAGGGTGAAGAGGTAAGGCCCACTTCTGGCTATGCAATTTTGTGAAACTCATTTGGTCTGAGTTTGGGCCACTGACTAGTGAGCTGCTGGAGAGATTAAATGATGTGGGCCCATTTGCTGTAAAGCTGAGCAACTATACAAAAAATAGGTTATAATTTTCAAGGTCTCTGGAAAAGTGACGATACATTTCCACAAAAAGCTATTGTTATTTTTTTTTTTTTTGCGGTACCAGGGATTGAACCCAGGGGCATTCTACCTTCAAGCTACACCCCCGGCCCTATTTTTTTTATTCTGTATTTTTGAAACAGGGTCTCATTAAGTTGTGGAGGGCCTCACTAAGTAGCAGAGGCTAGCCGTGAACCCGGATCCTCCTGTCTCAGCCTCCCAAGTATTGGGATTATAAGCGTGCGCCACCACGCCCGGCTAGCTATTGGTATTTAAGGGCAGATCAGTGGATGTTTTGGACTGACCTGGGGACCACGCACTCCAAATGAAGTTCAGCAGAAACCAGTCGATTCCTGGGTATATAGATGAGCCAGGAATGAAAGATAGATCTATCAAAGAAAGCCTGGCAGGAAAAAGAGACCTTTGTTATCCAAGTTCGTTTCTCACAATGCATTTTAATATGTTCAAATAAAAAAAAACTGGCCACTCCAATACCTCTAGAGATAAAAAATATTTGCCTGAATTAAAGTGCTTAAAGTTTTCTCTGGCAGAGCAGAAGCATTTACCTTAATCAGAAACCAAAACAAAAACACATGGCATATGATTTTTGAATAGGATTGGCAGCTGAGAGTCAGTTGGGCCTGAAGGTTTTCTGTTAGCCTTCTAGAATCAAAATTCTAGGAAAGAAAAATTCTCCCAGGTGCTTATGATAAAAATTGTTCTATAAGGATTTAAAGGACAAAATAACCCCCCCCAAAAAGTATTGTGTGGTTCTGAAATTCCTTATCTGATATCTCTGAATTAAAATATATTTTGTCTTTACTTCTGACTTCCAAATCACTGAAAACATCAGACCAAAAGGAGAACAGCTAATTAATTAATTAATTAATTAATTTTTGCGGTACTGGGGATTGAACCCAGGGGCATTTGACCTTCAAGTTACACCCCCAGCCCTATTTTTTATTCTTTATTTTGAAATAGGATCACACTAAGTTGCAGAGGGCTTCACTAAGTAGCTGAGGCTGGCCGCGAACCTGCAATCCTCCAGTCTCAGCCTCCCAAGTACTGGGATTACAAGCGTGTGCCACCATGCCCGGCTAAGAACAGCTAATTTAAAATGATGTGTTTGTGCTAGCAAATCGAATTTTCTGAACATAAAATACATACTCCCCAGAGGGAACATTTTTTTTTGTGGTACTGGGGATTGAACCCAGGGGCATTCTACCTCTGAGCTCCACCCCCAGCCCTATTTTATCTTTTATTTGGAAACAGGGTCTTGCTACGTTTCTGAGAGTCTTGCTAAGTTGCTGAGGCTGGCTTCCAACCTGTGATCCTCCTGTCTCAGCCTCTTAAGTACTGAGATTATAGGCATGCACCACCGTGCCTGGCCTGTGTATTTTCTTTATTCTCACTTTAAAAGAGAGTCCAATGTTATTAAATTATTGTTTAAATTGATTAGCTGCAAAATAGCCAATCAGATGGAGGAATCATATGTTTCCTGGGTTCTAAATGCTTTTTGTTATTCAGTTATTCAAACCAAGAGGTAAGGCAAGAAAGGCAACTTTTTTTTTTTGTCTTGGTACTGGGGATCGAACCCAGAAGTGCTCTACCTCCAAGCTACAAACCCCTAGCCCTTTTTAATTTTCTTCTTTTGTTTTGTTTTGAAACAGGGTCTGATCAAATTGCTTAGGGCCTCGCTAAATTGCTGAGGCTGGCCTCAAATCTGAGATCCTCCTGTCTCAGCCTCCCAAGTACAGGGGTTACAGGCATGTACCACTATAGCTGGCTCCAAGAAAGGCAATTTTAAAAGTATGAAATGCCCTTGTCTGGATTGTAAGAGTTTGAGCCATTTCAGTTGTAATGATTCTACATTTCTGAGTGAAAGCTGCTCAGAGCACGGAGCTCAGAGAGAAAGGGAATGTGAGTATGTAGACCGGGGTTTCTCAACCTTGGGACTCCTGGGACTTTAGGACAGATGACTCTTTGGTGTTGGGGGCTGGTCTGTGCCCTGTAGGGTCCTTGGCAGTATCTGTGGCCTCTGTTCACCAGATGCCAGTGGTACCCCTCCTCTCCAGTTGTGGTGACTAAAATTGTCTCTAGAAATCCCCAAAGGTCCCTGGGGGGGGATCACCCCCACTTGATAACTCTTGGGTTAGGTGATTGCCAAGGACTTTAGGTGTGGCAGTTGCTTTTTTTTTTTTTTGCGGTACCAGGGATTGAACCCAGGGGCGTTCTACCTCCGCGCTATACCCCCGGCCCTATTTTTTATACTTTATTTTGAAACCGGGTCTCACGAAGTTGTGGAGGGCCTCACTAAGTAGAGAGAGAGAAAGAAACAGGGAGAGAGAGAGAGAGAGAGAGCTGAGGCTGGCCGCGAACCCGGATCCTCCGGTCTCCGCCTCCCAAAGTACTGGGATTACAAGCGTGCGCCACCACGCTTGGCTTGGCAGCTGCTTTTAAAAGTGTCTCAAAACACCTTTGGATTTCTTCAGGGCAGGTGTGTTGGAGCATACCCGACTCACCAGCACCTTGCTGTGGAGGATACAGGGCTGATGTAGTAGTATGTTCTAGAAAAACATCAACTGTGCTCTCAGATCATGATACTATGGGTCTGTGAAGGGACCCGTTGAACTTCCACTGATCCTCTTTCTGTGGAGAGGATTCATTGATCCATCCAACTTCATGTCAT
The DNA here is from genome assembly GCA_004027185.1 of Glis glis. Taxonomy (NCBI): domain Eukaryota; kingdom Metazoa; phylum Chordata; class Mammalia; order Rodentia; family Gliridae; genus Glis; species Glis glis. Next base: position 11,418 of record PVJS01005944.1, on the reverse strand, counting down.
TATGTCCACGTTACCCCTTATTTGCAACTTGAAGGCCAGGGTCCCTGTAGAATGTGTTTATACATTTCCATGTGTAAAGCAGTACAAATTAATTAATTGGATATATTGTACCTCCTTTTGGCATGGCAGGTATCACTTCTATCAAGATATTCTCCTAGCATTCCTTCCTTTGACATGGAAATACTATGGGTACATTTTCAATGATATTTTTGAATTAGAGAAGAACAAGTAAAGTCTAGTTCTAGTTCAAGACCTTCCCAGATCATTATTGAACTCCCTTGAACATTTCCTTTTACTATTGTTGTCCATTCCATTCTGCTTATCCCAGAGTCACTGGAAACAAAGCAACTAGACTAGGCATGGGCAAGGGGCGAGGCTATGGCTCAGTGGTAGAGCACTCGCCTTGTGTGTGTGAAGCTCTGAGTTCAATCCCCAATACAAAAAGAAAAAAGAAAAGAATAGGCATAGGCAAACCTGGTTTCTGTCCCTGGCTCTGCTATGTACTAACAAAATCAGCTTGGTTATATTGCTGGCCTTTATGCCTTAATTCCTTATTCTAAATAAGTGATGATGACACCAATATCATAGGATTATGAGGATTAGAAAGCATGTGAATAGCCAAATTATGGAACCAACCCAGGTGTCCATCAATGGATGAATGCATTACAACATTATGGGATATACACACAACGGAGTTCTACTTGCAATAAAGAAGAACAAAATTATGTCACTTGCAGGAAAATGGATGAATCTGGATAACATTATGTTAAGTGAGATTAGCCAGTCACAGAAACTGAAGGTTTCTGTCCCTGGCTTTCTTTCATTTGTAATCATAATAATTTTCCTTCATATGTGGAAGCTAGGGAGTAATCAGGATACAAGAGGGACTTTTGATAATGGAGGAGAAACCCCAGTGGAGTGAGGGAGGTGGTCTACGGGAGGATTGGAGGGGGTAGAAATGGAGAATTAACAAAGGAAACATTTCTCTTTTTGGCAGTACTAGGGATTGAACCCAGGGGCATTCTACTTGTGGGCTACACCCACAGCCCTATTTTTTTATTCCTTATTTCAAAACAGGGTCTCACTAAGTTGCGGAGGGCCTCACTAAGTAGCTGAGGCTGGCGGCGACCCTGTGATCCTTCAGTCTCAGCCTCCCAAGTACTGGGATTACAAGCGTGCACCACCACGCCCGGCTTTGAAGGATTAGAAAGCATGTGAATAGCCAAATTATGGAACCAACCTAGGTGTCCATCAATGGATGAATGCATTACAAAATTATGGGATATACACACAGTGGAACTCTACTTGCAATAAAGAACAAGTGGAATTCTACTTGCAATAAAGAAGGCTTTCTATTGACATTATGTACATATGTGAGAATACCAATGCCAATCTCAATATCATGTATGGAGAAAGGTAGGGTGTGGAGGGACCGGGGGAAGCTCACCAAGTGCTGTGTGCATGCGTGCCACTATCACTATGAACTACATCATGATGTGAGACTACAACGTACCAATAAAAGAAAGTGTGTGGAGATGCCGGGCACTATCTTCTATGTGCTGTACGTGATAGACCCAATAGGCCGTAAGCATCTTGAGAGAAAGGCCTTTGAGTTTCTTATTTATGCTCAGTACCCTATGCATAACGGGTCACTGGTGAAATGCATAAAAATTATGAAAAAGTCCTTCATGTACTTAGTCTTCCACTCAGTCTGTGGCACCATATTATACTAAGCAGCATATTATACTAAGAACCAACAGGGAGCAACACTGCTCAGGACACTACAGATGGCACTGGGTGACATGGTTGCTTTCCTTACCTGTAATTTAATTCCACAGAGACTGACAGGGTAGTCAAATTCAAGTTCATCTGGTCGCACATAAATGGCCTGGCAGCCGGTCCCTAAAAACAACTCGTCGGGGCCTACCAGTTCATGCTCATAAAACAGTGCTCTTTTAACGACAGCACGGAAATTAAGATGGGTGCATTCCACCGACACTATTAAAAGAGGAGGAGAAAAACCCAATCAGCCATTTTACGTCAACGAACAACTCAAAGAAGTTTGAGCAGGATTAGGTCACATGAATGAAGACTGTAATAAAGGAATTATTTAAGCAATTAAAAGGGCTGGGGATGGAGCTCAGTGGTAGAGCACTTGCCTAGCATGCAGGAAGCCTGAGTTCAATCTCCAGTACCATAAAAGAAAAAAAAAAAAAGATTCCTTTCACAAGACCTGTCTGTTCTTTTCACTTCTCTCAAACAATATCCATTCTTCACAGATACCCCCAAGTGGCCAGAGTTAATTTGTACTGCACTCAGAATTTTTGCCTGTGTCATCTGTAAAAAATGAATGATAATGGCTTTCTTTGGTAGAGGAGCAGAGGTCCATATCTTTCTCTCTCTCTCTCTCTCTTTTTTTTTTGGTACTGGGGTACTGGGGATTGAACCTAGGGGCATTCTGCCTCTGAGGGAGACCCTCCCACGATATTTTTTTTTTAAACAGGGTCTTGCTAAATTGCTGAGGCTGGCCTCAAACCTGTGATCTTCTGGTCTCAGTCTCGCAAGTACTGGGATTACAGGTGTGCACCACCATGCCCGGCTCTATATCTTCAATTTTTATTTTTATTTTGTGGTACTAGGGATTGAATTCAGGGGCTTTCTACCTCTGAGATATACCCCCAGCCCTATTTTATTTATTTTTGAAACAGGGTCTTACTAAATTGCTGACAGCCTCACTAAGTTACTGAGGCTGGCTTTGAACCTGTAATCCTCCTGTCTCAGCCTCCCAAGTACTGGGATTACAGGTGTGCGCCACCATGCCCGGCACCATATCTTTAAGTTTTAATTTTTTTGTGGTACTGGGGATTGAACCCAGGGGCATTCTACCTCAAAGTTGTATCTTAAAAAAAATGTACGCAACAATGTTCTGAAGGGGAAGAGAGGCAATTACATAGGGAGGCCAGTTAAGAGTATGTGGTTGAGTAATTCAGGGGTGAAGTGGTGAAAGAAGAGACCAAGTACCAGTCACGGGGAGAGAGTCATGTGGAAAGCGGATGGCCCAAGGGTCACATGGTGGGAAATTCCAGCGGCTCCCACCTGGGAAGAATTGGGAGGATAGGAGGGGAGTCTAATGCAGAAACACAGAGACAACAGCAGAAACTTGAGTACAACTCTCCTTCACTCATCCAACAGTAGTATGTGAACCCAAGGGGAAGATAAAGGATGGTGCTAATGAGAATGACCAAGTTCCTAACATTCAGGATGGGACAATAAAGTCCCGGCAGCCCACAGCCCCATGGCCATGACTCATGACCATTGCAAAACTGCCCCTTGAAAGCACCACCGGGGGACGTCCACTCCGATACCTGGCTCTTGCCCAGAGCACATCCATATCCAGCCAACAAGGAGCAGCAACAGTCCTCCTAACATGACAAAGGCCTTCATTATGCTGGACCTCGGGCTGGGACTCCACAGGCAACAGGTGGCTGAGAGAGGCTGGGAAGCCTGAAGGGTTTTTATACCCCAGGCCACTCTCAGATGTATCCCATTAACCACATTCAGAGAGGAGAGAAAACCTTTAATATCCTGTCAACTCCGGATCCGCATCCTTTCTCATTTGGGTAGAGAAAACCATTGTGTTCTATAAAGTGAACACAGCCAAGCAATACCCAGCACCCAAAGATCTATCTTCCTAGGCTCTTTGGAGTGCTTGAATAGATGTCATCGGCTGGTCCATTTCTAATAATACTTTTATTGGTGCATTGTAATTATACATTAGAGCAAGATCAACGTGATACATAAATACATGCACACATCACTTGATGTCTTCCCCTCCATATCACACCCCAACCCCCTCTCCTCCCCAAACATATTAGAGAGATTGGTAGTGATATTTCCCTATATGGACATAGCATTATTTGAACTGTTGCCTTCTTCAATCCTCCCTCTTCTCATCCCTAACTCTTCCACTACTCTACAGATCTCTCTCTACATTATTTAAAGTACCTTATATCTTCTATTTTCTCTCTGGCTTCCACATATGAGAGAAAACATAGGACTCTTGACATTGTATGGACGTAAACTTATTTGAACGGTTCCCTTCCTCAAGCCTCGTTTTTCTCCTCCCCACCTTCCTTCCCCAATCTCCTTCCACTATTCTACTAGTTTCTTTCCTCATTTGACTCAAGTCCCTTTTGTTTTCTAGTTTGCTGGCCAATTTTTGCAACTCTATGAGTTGATTCAGGGATGCCACAAATCTGTGACATAATGATGAATTTGGTCACCCACTGCTGGAGCTATTTTCTCCCAGCTTGTGATATACATATTTAAATAACTAAATTAATCACTTGGGTGCTATTAGGAGCCTCATTAGCAGCTGAATACTTGCCCTAGGTTATCAACCTGTGACGGAGAAGTCAATAGGCCAGTAGGGCCCACCTGGACCACTTCTACATTTTGCAAAAATCACCTTCAACAAGAGTTCCATTCTCTTCTGTGATTTCTTAATGTCTTCCCCGGAGGACATACGTCTAACCCTTTGAACTCTTTTTCTTTTCTAACACGTTTTACATATATTGGAAGAGACACTGTGTTGTACCAAGGGACGAAGCTCCTGAGTGAGCGCTCTGTGCCTCCCGGAGAGTCTGTTTCAAAATTCCTAGGATCTATGAAAAGCTCGAAGCCGGGTGTGGTGGCGCATGCTTGTAATTCCAGTACTTTGGGAGGCAGAGACCGGAGGATCCGGGTTTGCGGCCAGCCTCAGCTGTCTCTCTCTCTTTCTCTCCCTGTCTCTCTCTCTCTCTCTCCCTGTCTCTCTCTCTCTCTCTCTCTCTCTCTCTCTCTACTTAGTGAGGCCCTCTGCAAGCTCGTGAGACCCGGTTTCAAAATAAAGTATTAAAAACTAGGGCCGGGGGTGTAGCGTGGAGGTAGAACGCCCCCGGGTTCAATCCCTGGTACCACACACACACAAAAAAAACTCAAGTTTTGAGTCAATGTCTCTGAAAATATTCTTTTTTTTTTTGTGGTAGTGGGGATTGAACCCAGGGGCATTCTACCTCCAAGCTACACCCCCAGCCACATTTTTTATTCCTTATTTTGAAATAGGGCCTCACTAAGTAGCTGAGGCTGGCCACCAACCTGGATCCTCCTATCTCAAGCCCCCCAAGTAATGGGATTACAAGCGTGCACCAACACGCCCGGCTGAAAATATTCATTAATTTCTGCAGCCCTGTTGCTTTTCCCATACCAGGATTTGGACAAGCTCAAGATGCTGGCATTGTACCACAGTATAATAAAAGATAAAGGGTGGATACAGAAAAATTTCCTGGAAAGTCTGTTCAGAGAGGGACTTAATTGCGGGAAACTGTTCTAAGTCTAAAAAATATTGGCTTATGGATTTATAGCTTCTTGCTTGCTGTGGCAGAAGACTGCCTCTGTTGAGTCCCTTCGCTATCTAAGCCATTTCCTCCTGTTTTAGTACACCTGTTGCTTGCTTTGCTTAAAGGTGAAAGATTGCCTAAGGAGGTTGCTGGAGACAGCAGCCTCTGCCGCTCCTGCAAAAACTGCCAGATAACAACTTACCTTCTAAGTGTTCCTAACCCAATGCTCTACTCCTTAGCCAGAGACAGTTAATGATTTGATGCCCCAGCCTGAATTCTGTAAACCTGTAATAAAAGGAAGAGCTGAGCTTTGTTCGGGGATTTTGGCTCTCTTGCCTTTCTCCCCTCTCACCTCTTGGAGACCAGGAATAAAGTCTCAAGAGCATTTATTTCATCGCGTTGTCCCGTGCCCTGCTGGGACAGAGCCTGGCACTTAATGAATTATCTGGACACCAATTTAAAATGTTATTTAAAATGCATGTTGGGCTGGGAATGTAGCCCAGTGGGAGAGTTCTTACCTAGCATGGGGGAGGCCCTGAGTTGGATCCCCAGCACTGCCAAAAGTTCGGATGTAAATAAAAAGGATGCTGTTTTTTTAAAGGAAAAGGAAATTCCTATGAATAGTTGGAATAAAACCACATGTCAAGCATGCGTTTTCCAGCTATACCTCTATACATGATGTTGCTCATCTTTTCTCATTTCAGAGATAGTTTGAGAAGCATCGGTCAGGTAGAAGTGAAAATGTCATGGATTTTAGAAAATGACTTAAAAATTATATCACCCATAGTTGCAGCTATCCCAGCAAATGAGCTTTAAGTAGATTGAGTCAGAAGTGGGGGCAGAATCCCATTCACCAGGTGACTTTAAGAAAAATCCTTGAAGCAGTAGAAAATGCAAATACATAAATGTTAAAAATGTAAAATTAAAGCCCTATGCAACACATTCCTAAGTGAGAGTCATTGTGGTAATTTTTTCTAAAGTTTTCCACTGTGTGTGTGTGTGTGTGTGTGTGTAAAGTGTACACTGTTACATATACATATATATGTATACTGTGTGTATAAAATACATACACATGTATACACACATACATGCACTGTAGGTGTATCAATTTATTTTGCTATTTTTAATTGCCAAATATCAATGCATTGTATGGCTATACCATAGTTGATTTAACTCATATCAAATGATGCATTTTTGAGTCGATTCTACTCTGCCAGGATTACAGAGAATTATAATTGACATCTCTTAGGATAAACCATTGCAGTCTCATGTCAATATTTTTTTAAACATACTTTTATTGGTGCATTGTAGTCTCACATCACAATGAATATCAATTTGATGTTAACATACATGCACACAGCTCTTAGTGTCCCCCCTGCCTCCCCCCACCCATATGAAGTACCGAGAATGATGTTGGTATATTCTCATATGTCCACATTGTTTATGATAGTAATTCCATTGATTCACTTCTTTCTTGCCCTTCCCCTTCCCTTGTACCACCTCCCTTGCTCCACAATATTTCTATAGGATAAAATATTCAAGGAAGAATTGTGATAAAGCTAAAACATATTAAAACAGTAGCTGTTGCTAAAATGTCCCCTGGAAATGTGTCAATTTACTTTCTCATAGGAGTAAATGACACTGCTTATTTTCCAAGGGAACTGTCATCACTGAATGCTAACAAGCCTCTTACATTTTATTTCCAAGATGGGTGCAAGTGATACCCTTTTGATTAAGTTCATTCTTTATTAATGGAATAGAGAATATATACATTGATTAGTCTTCCATGAATTGCATATTAATGACCTTTGCTCGACTTGTTCAGTACCCTTATTTGTTTGATGAAAGCAATTTGTGAGAGCAGTTTTTATTATTCATTGTAATGTCATGCATATGTGTGATTTAGTTGTTTGCCTATTATTTTTGCTTAGCTGATCCCCCTGCCCCAGCACAGATCCCTTTAATAAAGGCCCTTCTATCCCTGTGCTTTCCTTTAAGGTTTTGATTTTCATGTCATTGAAAGGCTGTCACCTCACTTGAAATTTATTTTGAGATAATGTTGTAGGAAATAATGTAGAGAAATCCAGAGTACCATTTACCCAATGTTCTCCAATGATAACATCTTGCAAAATGATACCACATTATTACAAACCAAGATATTAACATCAGTACAATAAAGACATTTTTATCACCACACAGATCTCTAATTTTGCTCCTTAAGAGATACACCCACTTCCTTCCTGCCCATCCCCTTTTAGCCCCTAGCAGCCACTAATATGCTCTTCGTTTCCACTCTGTTCTTTCAAGAATGTTGTGTAAATGGAATCATGCAGTATATTACCTTTGAAACAACTTTTATTGGTGTCTTACAATTATATATGACAGTCAGGTTCAAAGTGATACAAACATACGTGCACACAGGTCTTGGTGAGTTTCTGTTCAGGTCCCCCCTGCTACCCACCCCTCCCCAGTATATAAGAGTAAGATTTGTAGTGATGCCTTCATACATGGGCAGAGCAGAGGCTGAACTGTTTCTTTCATCTCTTCTTCCTTTTCCTCTCCCCACCTCCCTACTATTCTACTGGTCTCTCTCCTCATTTATCTGAAGCCTTTTTTTTTTGCTCCCCAATTTCTCTCTCGCTTCCACATTGAGACAGAATAGTCAACCCTTGGCTTTCTGAGACTGGCTGATCTCACTTAGCATAATAATCTCTAGTTCCATCCATTTTCCCGCAAATGACATAATTCTGTTCTTTATGGCTGAGTAAAATTCCATTGTGTATAGTATGTTACCTTTTGGGATTGACTTCTTTCACTCAGCATGCTTCTCTGGTGATTCGTCCACAATGTTGTAATGAATCATTAATTTTCCTTTTATTGCTGAGTAATATTCCATGGTATAAGTTATTACATTTTATTTAACAATTCTCTCATTGAGGGATATCTGGATTCTTTCTAGTATTTTGCTATTATGAGTAAAACTGCAAGAAACATTCATGCACATGTTTTTGTGTGAAAACAGAAAAGAGAAAAAGATGAGCAGAAAAATTGGCAATGAAAAAGATACATGTTCTCAAAATTATAAGATTTTAAAACTTGGCTACAGTGATACAACATTGCCTATGATTTATTCATGCCAAAAAGGCTTCAGTCTAACTATGTGGAAAAAATCAGATAGACTCTAAATTCATATCTTTACTCAAGATGATGAATCCAGACTATTCTAAAAGGACAATTTTCATGCAAAACAAAAATAGTAAAGCCGGGTGTGGTGGCGCATGCTTGTAATCCCAGTACTTGGGAGGCTGAGACCGGAGGATCACAGGTTCGCAGCCAGCCTCAGTTACTTAGTGAGGCCCTCTGCAAATTAGTGAGATGCTGTTTCAAAATAAAGAATAAAAAATAGGGCTGGGGGTGTAGCTTGGAGGTAGAATGCCCATGCGTTCAATCCCTGGTACCGCAAAAAAATAGTAGGTACAACTTAATAAGATAATAATAATTCAGTAAAAATGAGCAAAGTATTTGGACAGACTTCTTCAATAAAGACATGGGGACAGATGGCAAAGAGGCACATGGAAAACTATTGCAATATCATTATTAGGGAAGTTTAAACCACAACGAGAGGCTACTGAACACGTACTAGGATGGAAAAAGGTACAATGGTCCAAGGCACTGAGTGCTGGTGGGGATACGGAGCCACTAGAAATTGAAGAAGGAGACAGCTAAAAAATCTACGTGCATATAGGAAGTCAGCAATACCAATCTCAATAACATGTACAGGGAGTGGGAGAGAGCGGGGCGGGATCCGGAGGGAAACACACTAAGTGTTGTGTGCATGTATGTTTCTATCACTCTGCACTTTATTGTGATGTAGAATTACGCTGCACCAATAGAAGTATATTTATTTATTTTTTATTATTTATGTATTTATTTTTTTTGCGGTACCGGGGATTGAATGCAGGGGCGTTCTACCTCTGCGCTACACCCCCGGCCCTATTTTTTTTATGCTTTATTTTGAAACTGGGTCTTACGAAGTTGCGGAGGGCCTCACTAGGTAGAGAAAGAGAGAGAAAGAGAGGGAGAGAGCTGAGGCTGGCCGCGAACCCAGATCCTCCGGTCTCCGCCTCCCAAAGTACTGGGATTACAAGCGTGCGCCACCACGCCCGGCAGAAGTATATTTAGAAGAGAAGAAACTGAAGTTTTTGGTGAGATCCCAGAGCAAAGCTGTGCGCCATCACTCTTTCAATGCTGCCATTCTCGCCCTAAAGCTATTGTGAACCACGTGTTATGGAACCGAGTAATTTTAAAGCTCTGAACCACCTATTTCTTGAGGGGCTTGTTAGCAATTTGCTAGTAGTACAGTCCTGCAGATTGGCAGGTGCAGGAGGTTAAGATGGAGGTCACTGAAAGTTGCAGACATGGCCTGGGTGCTGGCATCAGGTAGACTCCCTGTGCCCCACGCGCTGACCTTCTTTTGGACTGTTCTGTCAGCATTGCCCACCCTGATAGCAATATGTCCGAAATGCTGTTTTACTGCACTTTTTATCTTACTACACATAAAATTAAGAGGCATAATTAGTAAGGTGAAAATATATTTGTGTGGAAAGCCGGGAGTGGTGGCACACACTTGTAATCCCAGTACTTGGGAGGCTGAGACTGGAGGATCCGGGTTCGCGGCCAGCCTCAGCTACTTAGTAAGGCCCTCCACAACTTAGTGAGACCCTGTTTTAAAATAAAGAATAAAAAACAGGGCTGGGGGTGTAGCCCGGAGGTAGAATGCCCCTCGGTTCAATACCCGGTACCGCCCCCCCCAAAAAAAATATATATATATATTTGTGTGGAACATACACATTTGGTAAATTCTTAAATAGAAAAAAATGCTCATGAATTACATTCTCCTCCTCCTCCTCATCCTCCTTCTCCTCCTCGTCCTCCTTGTCCTCCTCCTCCTCCTCCTCCTTTTCTTCCTCTCTTGTGGTACTGGGGATTGAACTCCGGGACATTCTACCGCTGAGCTACATTCCCAGCCTTATTTTATTTTATTTTTTCAAACAGAGTCTCACTAAGTTGCTGAGGCTGGCCTTGAATCTGAGATCCTCCTGTCTCAGCTTCCTAAGTACTGGGATTACAGGCGTGCGCCACCATACTTGGCTCATTTCTTCCTTCTTTACTGCTCCTTACCCTCCATCTCTTACTGAGCACCGGGTCTTCCAAACTCTGGAGACATAGAACTACATAGTATGGTCCCTAGCCCGGAAGAACCCTTTATAGAATAGCCTTTTAGAACTTTTATATCTCGTGATTATTTTAATTTGCATTCCTTTGATAACTACTGAAATAAAATATATTTTATTATGAAAAAAAGGCAGACTGCAAAGGTAATGCTAAAATTCAGGGAAAAACAAGGATAGTTAAGTACATTTATCTAGTCATTTCTAATTTCTTTACGTTTCTGCTTTCTGTGTTTCATTAACATAGGACATGGTGGCTGAACTCCAGTAACTGGTGATCTAGAGGGACTAGAAACCAGAATGCATTTGAACAAAATATTCATTTAAGCTCCTTTTCATAATGAGAGTTTGAATTTCTCATTGTAAGTCAGCACCTTCTGTTTTGAAGAAAGGAATCTAAGCGTGCATAAAGTATTTTTAGGCCTTGCTACTCAAAATGTAGTCCACATACTATCTTTGGTATTACCTGAGAATTTATTAGAAATGTAGAATTCTAGCCCCCACCCCAGGCCTTCTGAATTAGAATGTGCAGTGTACAAGGCTTCTCAGGTGTGTGTGCTCCTGGAAGTTTGACAAGCAGGCACTGCTAACGGGCATCAACAGCTGCTCTCTGAATCGCTGTAGACCCTGGCTTCTCAAAGTGTGGTCCCTGCACCATTAATGTCAGCATCACCTGAGAGCTTGTTAGAAATTAAATTCTCAGGCCTTGCTGTGTGTGTGTGTGTGTGTGTGTGTGTGTGTGTGTGTGTGTTTGTGGTACCAGGGATTGAACCCAGGAGCAGTCTACCTCTGGGCTACACCCACAGCCC